>VYXH01002342.1:0-15667 GCA_013397275.1 Burhinus bistriatus | reverse complement strand
TTTTTTTTTTTTTTTTTTAACATATTAACAAATAAGAAAGTTCCGTACTTTTAAGTGCTTTAGATATACCTTCAAGTATCTATTTTGAGTACATGCTTTTAGCTGAGTTACGTGCTATGAGTGATACTTTAAAAATAAAACAGCATACTTTATTTTTATTGTTGGTTCTGCATTTTCAGAATGTGCCAAAATACGTAGGTATCACCGAGGCATCCGTCTTTTCAAATGGAAATACAAAGGCAATAGCTCCTACGCACAAAGCACCAGGTCACTGGGAGGTGGAATTATTATGTTGTAGAGTATGTTTTTGTTCTCAATAACTGACATTTGTTGGGTGGCAGATGAATGCTCAAAGGGTAAGGAAGAACAGTAGTCGGGTTTGCAAAGGCATATTCCGTTGACTTCAGTGGTGCTGCATGTGGCTTGGGATTTTTCTTGAGAACAGTAGCCCGCAAAACATGGACAAGGAGATGTTCCTGTTTCAAATGGCCCCTTTGAGCTCATCTTTTGCACTCCCAGTGTAGGGTTTTGAGGCGTGTGCGTGCATTGCATGACCTGTGGGCAGGAAGGGAAGAACACACCATGCCCTGTGAAATGCTGCAGGTCTGGAGCTGCACAGCCACGCATGGCTCTGTCTACCCCTGCATATCACAGTGTCAAATTTTGATCCCATGGCCCATAAGTCAAGGAAACGTGTTTGTGAAAACATAGCGTCTTGCATTACCTTTGCTGTGTTTCTTGTTGATCTGCTTTTTATTCGGCATGCTCTCAAAGTAACAAAAGTAGGCTCATCTCAATTCAATATCGTGTACCTCTCCCAAAGTAAACATGATTTGCAGCCAAGCGATAAGGATCTTGATGAATTCAAATGCATTGGAAACTCTGTTTTTGACTATGTTGATTTCTGTAAACAAGGTTCTCATGCTTACAATGAATAGGCAGGGTTTTCTTGCAGTTGGTGTTCTTCCAAATGCCTGTATGGCAGGAAATGCTTCTGCTGTCATCTATTTTACAAGGGCTCAGGAATGACTCTTAAGTGGCAACTGGCTATGGCCATCAGGGAAACTTTGAATGTTGTGTACACTTTGGAGGTTGCAGGAAAAGGGTGAAAGATGATGACAGGAAGAAAGAAGTAGTAAAGCTGATGCTAGAGGAAAGAGAAATAGATTATGTAGGAGGTAAGGGAGTAGAAGACAGAAGAAATACAATGTATAAAGATGCAACGTAAGAAATTGAAGAAGGGAAAAGGTATAACTGATGAAAACAGATTCCTTAATTTAATGAAAAAATGGAAGTCAGTAATGCAGTCAATGTCACACTCCCAAGACCTGAATCTTTTAACTGAATATATTCTCCTTTTTGTTTTAAGAATACTATTCTTCTTTTCCCCCTCCTATTTACAGGATGACTGGAATGGCTGCTGTACCTCCATGTTACTGTTAAAATGGCAATGCTATATTAGAAATAGCGTGAAAGCAATAAACTAGTTCTTTTTGTTTAAACTGAAAGTATTATTAATGGCTGCAGAGGGAGCCATTGCAATGAAGAAAAAGATACTTTCTGTATTTTCTTCTTTAAATTTTACAATTTTTTTCTTTGAGGATGGTTTCAGAATTGTGCCACTTGAGAGGTGGACTGAAAAAACAAGCAGAAGAAATGTCTTTTTATATCACTTGATTTAACTGATATTTCCAAATTAAACTGGGAAACTACATTATCATGAGTGATGCGAGACTGAAATAAGCTTTTCACGTTTAATCCTTTAGAGCTCTCAGATTCTTTGTGTTGAATAACAGCTCAGCTTTTTGAAACTGAAACAGGAAAGTGAAGGTGTTGAAATGAGAATATATGAAGATGGAACCGAGAATTTTCTTAGTCTTGTCCTCAGGGCTATAAGTAAATACCATTGTACTTTATGGTTCTTAGCCAAATTATCCTATGTCTAAGTTCACATGGAAATATTCCCTCTACCATTTCTAAAAGAGGTACTCTTATGCAGGTAGATATGCTAAATTCAACCAAATATTTCTAGTTTTCTTCCTTCATAAAGTACAGAGGAAGATTTTTTCTTTTTAATATGCACAGAATGAATATTCTATTCATTTCATTCTCTCTTTTCATTTCTCCTTATAATAGTAAAAATCTCATAAAATCTGAGTACCCCTCAGGAGATGGAAACCTCTATTAAATCACAGTAGGACAGTGGGCTAATTCTCTTCCAGTTTCCCCAAGGCAGCCAGGGCTGTTGTATGTTTTGTGTGTAGTTTTTTGGCTTTCAACTCTTTGTTCTTTTTGTGGGTTTTTGTTTGGGTTTTTTTGGAGCTGGTTTTTTATGATCTGTCCTTTTTGCCAGATGTGTTTTCTCTCTTCATCCCTTCTTATCTTCCACTCTCTCCCTTTCCTTCTCTGCCACCTTCAGTGCCTTGGTTCTTTCTTCCACCTGTCTCTTTTTTTATTGGCTGTATTCTGTGTTGTGCTTATGGGAAAATAAAGTGAGTTACTCCTTTTTTTGAAAGTGAAAAATTTCTGCTGTTTTTCAGCTACTCCAATAAAAAAAACTCCAAACCGCTTCCTTGTGAGAAGCCCTATTCTTGTAATCTCAATATGAAAGTTAAGTGGCCTAATTCCTAAAGATACTGGTGACAGGCAAAATTCCTTGAGATCAGTCAAGCTGATCTCAAGACAAAAGGCTAATATGAGGAACTTGAGTTGGATTTAGCATTGGAGAGACCTGTATAAGAAACAAGTGAGCAAAGCCCTCTTAGGGGCAGATGCCTTTGGTGGTGAACAAAATGAGGAGTGTCATTCATTGGGAATACAAAGCATCCCTTTTCTCTGCCATGGACGCTTCTATTTGGCAGTGGTGAGATAGGTTTTTGGCACTGACTATATGTTTTTTATTGGTATGAAATCCATTCACATGGATAGTGGAGTTCATAGGTAGCCTTCCTCTAGAACTGATTTTTCATTTCTGTGTCTTTTTGGGTGGGTGTAAATAGCAGATTGTATTAAAAATGTTTTAAATCTGGAAACAAAGTATGTTAACATTTTTTTGAGATCTGAACAGCGGGGGAAAATGACTACAGCTATTCTGCCTTTACCTGTGGCCAGGATGGATTGAATATTTTCTCAGCATGACTGAAACACAGTCTGATAGCGTCCCTCAATGAGCAATTCCAGTGCATGGGTGGAAGAGGTTACCTGAGTCATCCAGTGCCCACCATTGCTAGCATCCATGTTTGGTCTGAAAGGGCTTGCACAGCTCCTGGTGCATGTGTTGGGAAAACTTGTCCTCATCTCTCGCCTCCAAATGGATTTCCCTCACTGTGTAAGAAACCCCAGGTCTGTACCGAAAGACTGACAAAAAGCGACAACTCTGATAGCTCAGTAGGAGAATCCACAGAGATCATGGATGTCACCAATTTCTGTAATAGTACAAAATGAGAAAAATTCCCAGATGATTCTAGAAAGTGGGATGATAGAATCATAGAACCATAGAATTGTTTAGGTTGGAAAAGACCCTTAAGATCATCACGTCCAACCATTGAGTAAATGCGTACGATGTGGCTGCAGTCATACTTGTTTGTGCACGGAGGGGTAGAGATGTAATTCCAGTTGCACCATCTCTAGCTGGGGATACCCTTGAGACTAGAGAAGTAACATGACTTCCCAAGGCATCTGCATACCTACCCACTTGTGGATGGCACTGGCTTTGCCTTGAAATGCTCCTTCCCCATTCTCCTGAGGGCTGCTGTGTCATACCCTGTGTGTTCATTAGTTGAAATTGATAAAGACCAAGTAAAAAAACAGATGACTGCTTTGTATTGAATAAACAGAACCAAACTTTGTAGCCCTGCAAATGGTACATTCATGTTCTGTTTAGTTTTTTTCCTTTGCATTATTTCAAACTACATTTGAATAGCCAGAAAATGCTATGTGTTGGGTTTTTTAAATGGCTATCATTATTTATTTATTAACCACTGTGTATTTCTCATTTGTAACACTAGGATATTGATGAAGAAATTGAAGCTGAGTACAACATTTTGAAAGCCCTCTCTGATCATCCCAATGTAGTCAAATTCTATGGCATGTACTATAAGAAAGATGTGAAGAATGGAGACCAGCTTTGGCTAGTTCTTGAGGTAAATAATTCAGAAAAATAAGAGTTTCCTTCCAGTTGGCATTCCTATGTTGAGTATAAACTCAATGAATGAGATGCAAGTCATTTGTTTGATGTTTTTCTTTAGAGTGGTTGTGTATGAAGTGATAAATGCTGTTGTTTATCTTTTCAGTGTTCTGAATTAATGGTCTGCTCTGAGTTTAGCATTCTTATTTTGATATTATACTGATAGTGCTGTGCCTTCAGAATTAGGATACAGGTTCTAATAGGACTTCATAGGATTTGCTGCATAAAACTTTTCTTTGGTGAAAGGCTTTTCAGGGGAATCTTCCTCTGGTAGCATTTCTTTAAATCTGACTAAGATACGACATAACAATTAAAGAAACCACTATGATAATTTTTTTTTTCCTAAATGAAATGATAGAAATTAATTAATTTAATTGGTTTTTTTGTGCAAGTAAATGCACGAATAGATAAATAAGCCAATCAAAACAGGCTACTGCCCAAATACTGTTGAAAGCAGCAGGATTTCCTCAAATGGAGTCAGAGCAAGGTGAGGCCTGTAATTTGTGTTGCAGTCTTTAGTTTTGACTAATCCAGAAGCAAAGGGCTTGATTGTTACTTTTTTCATAGATTTACTATAACCTATTCTGCAAGAACTTCCTTCTCTCCCCAGAGGAAAATGAAGAAGAGTGTCTCTGACAGGAATAGTGTGCCTTTCATAACAGTCAAGGGTCTTGCTGATGTTTGATCAGTGTTTGATAAGGTTGAGACTGAAGAATTGGTTGTATTTTATGATTTGTCAGCTGAGTGAATACAAATCTCCTGCCAACTATCTCAATGATACAATGGCATCTAATCCTGGAAACAAGTTCTAAAAAATGTTCTAAGTTCTAAAAGCTTTTCCAAATTCTTCTGAGTTGCATCAGGAAGATGTTTTTAAGAATAGTTTGCATTGGAAATCATAATAAATGATTAGGTTAGACTGACATCAGAAGATGTCAGCTCTTTGTGCAGCGAGCATCTTTGAAAACGTAGCTTCTGTTGTGTCTGCTGGGCATTTGAAACTCCATCTGTGAAACTTCTGGCCTGTACAGGATGGATGCCAAACAGCCAGGATGGAACAAACTGTGCGGAAACAGTCAGGTGTTTGTATTTTAACTTTTATATTTCACATGGATTTATTTTCTTAATGTGAAAAACACAAGTCTACATCTGTAGTATAAGTTTTATATTTACTCTTTGCATGCCAAGTTGTGCATGTGCAAGTGCTAGCATGGAGTATATGGAATAGTCTTAGATGCCTTCTGTCACTGCATATGTAGATCCATGAATGCAGTGGATTTCAGCTGGTGTTTGTAAGCATAGATACACATAAGTAGAAACATAAACTCCAGTGGTGACTTTGATGAAGATTTCCTTTTAATAAAAGTATCTGTGAAAGAAAACTGTTGTGGAACACTTCAGCTCTGTTGAAGTGTCACCTTCCTTTCAGCTTGTATGTGGCTTTACAGGGCCATTGCAGTTTCTTTTTCACAGTAGCTTTTTAGGTGTCCTACAGTTTATAAGAATGAAGATATTTTCATCATCTCCATTCTGTTTTGTTGGTTTTTTTTTTAACAATGTATTTGTGTCTAAATTCATAAAGGTGGTGATACGTCTTTAACTTACAGAGACCTCTGTTTCCATTGCTTTGAGTTTGGGGTTTTTAAATCTATTTATTTTATCTTAAAAGAGCATTTTCACTTCAGAACTGTTGCTTCTCTTGAAGAGGGAAATCCAGTCTTGAAATTTAAATTTGTCGAGTTTGATACCAAGGATGAGATCTTTCTCATCTCCTTCTCTCAAAAAAGCTATCAACTAATCCCTGCAAATTCTCTGTAATCCTCTGAAATGAAGATGGACCTTTTGCAGTCAGCACCTAGCCTGTAGATACATTTTCAAAGACTGGAAAGACGAAGAGTGTACACCACTGCAGTTTGCGAAATCTGAAGCAGCTTCCATAGTATCTGAATGCAAAATGATGTCAAGGAGGAAAAGTAGAGTATCAAATGCAGATTATTGTGCACTATAGTAGTCTGGATTCCTGCAAACCTGCAGCTGCCAGGAAATGCTTACAGGGCAGTGGAGCATTGAAAACAGAGCTTCTTGCTCTGCTCTGCTTTTGTGTTCTGTGATGGGATCTGTGGGCAGGAGATTTTGGAGGGAAAGTTTCTCAAATTCTGCTAGGAATGGGTTGTGAGAGATGGCAAAACTCAGCATTTAGTAGCAGGCTTAGAGCCACCACTGTAGTTTACCAACAAAGTTACTCTGTGGAGTGTCTGAATCCATATATGTAGATGTTATTAAATCACTTTTTCCTAGATGAAAAAAATCCTCAGCTCTTAAAGACATGTCCCATGCAATGTATCAACAGCAAGCCAGTCTGGAAAGAAAGATTCTTGCCAGGTTTCTTTTCTCCTAATTCAGTCTTCAGCATTGGTTAACTTTGTTCAATTCTTGCACCTTTTTTAGTATATATGATGTAATGACTTTTGACATATCCTGTAGTTTTTGGTAGCTGTCTTGTATAGCCCTTGATCATGCTTGGGTTTTGGGGGAAGGAGCTAATCGGGTTTGAACTAGGCTAAGATAAGTGGCTGAGGTACAGTTTTGAGGCCAAAACTGACCAAGTAGCTAAAAAGACTATCCTACAATATTGTAAAGGATTCTTGAGAGATTTTGGTCCCAAATACTTGAATTATCATAAAATTGTCAGACCTCATAAGTTACCATCCATTCTGAATACTGGAAAAGACCTTGAATGGGTTTATGATGAAACTATTGCTCTCTTGATGTGAAATATTCCGCCCCACGTTCCATCTCTGTTTTCTAAAATGAACCTATTCTTACATGATTTGGTACCTGTTGAACCTGTACTCTCAAATTCTTGGACAAGATAGTTGGACATTCCATTTTTAACTAAAATTGACACTTTCATTTGCTGCTCACTCTAAAGCATATGTCAACAGTGAGGCACTGGACGTTCACAATCCAGGTTGAAGGTATTGTCCCGTGACAAGAAATCATTAAACCAGATGACTGTTAAGAAATATTTACCTACAACTAAATGGAATTTGGAGCTGACCTATTGGTGTGGGTCATCTGACAGTTTCTATGTCTATAGAAGCCCCAAACTGTTACTTCAGAATGATGGAAATTATCTGTTACAGAATAAGCCTGGTAAAAATGACCTTTCTTCCAAATCTCTTCATTTGATTGCCTGATAGCATGTGCCTTCATAGCAAATCTCTTTTTGAAGTGCAATTCCTCATTTTCTACTGAACATTTGGATTTCATTTTCTTTGTTGTATTTCTCTGTCTCTGTGCTAATATGCAGATTACCTAACTGATCTCGTAAAGCATTTTGAAGTTGCAGTGCTGTGAGCTAGAAATAGGCTTCTGAGAGAGTAGGAGCTATTGTTCATTATTCTTTTTCTGTTAAAATAAACAAATACTTTTTTGATATAATAAAGTACCAGAGATATGTAGTCAATCTCATAGTTTGATTTAACCTTTCAGTGTAGATCTGATCAGTTAAAAAACATGCATAACGATTACTTGGAAAAATAAACAATCTTTTTGCGTAACACACGTGTGTGTGACACTCTAGTACAGTATTTGTAGGAGAAGTGTAAAGTTACTATGTTTTGTTCATCTTAACACATAAGGACCTAAATCTGAGACTAGAATAGAATATGAATTTTAACAAATAATTAAAAAACTAGAGGAAAACTAAGAATATGAGAACTTTTAGCGTCATTAGCATTTTTCAGTAATAAAGTGACCTAATGTTCTCACTTCAGCATTTTTAAGGAAACCACCTACAGGAATGAGTGTGAAAGAGGAATACATCTGTACCGAGTAACAGTACTCTTGTCTCTCAGTTCAGAAATGCCCTTCTACTCTGTAGGCTGCACTCAGATAGGCTGAACATCTGCCCCTGTGTGGATGCTGGTCTAATCACATTTGTAATAAAGAATATTGCTGGAGGGAGGATTCTTGCCGGGTGTATTAAGTGTTGTCACGTGTGTCCAGAGATGCAGGCAGAAGAAATTGGCCTATTGAGTCTGTGTTGAAAAGAAACCACTTGAGTATTATACTTGGAATGAGTCAGCTTAGCAGTTTCATGTCAGCAGACATGAGCATGATCACACAGCTAAGGCAGAGTGTGCTATAGCCCATTTCTTTCTGCTCTGGATGTTAGTTCAGAAGGGAATAGATCTCAAGTAGTTGGAAATCAGGTGATGGAAGATGGAGCAGAGAGGTAAATCATATCAGGCTCTACAGGTGAGCGTGTGGGTCAAGGGCAGGTGGAGAGAACAAGTGGCACAGCCCTTGCTGGAGATCTGGTGCAAAGAGCAACCTAGTCAAGACTTAGTGAAGGCTGAAAATACCACAGCCAGGTAAATGGTAGGTTTTACACAGCTTTTACTTGCTACTGTAAGCCAGAGGCCAGGAATCATAATGCAACATATTTCTGTAGTTCATTTCCTACACAGATCAGGTAGAACTTCAAGAAGTATCTTAGTCCATTTTCAGAAGACACCTAGTTATGCGTGCCATATTTGAGGTGGATTTGGGTCTGAGAGTCACATAAGTAAGCTAGTATATTTTATCATTCTCAATGTATTTTTATGCTTAGGAAATAGAGGGAACATCCATTATTTTTATAGTAAAAAAAAATAAAATTTGTTTTCATGAGTTAAAACTTAGCTTGCTAGGGAAGAAAAGTTTGGATGGAGCAACTTCCCACCTAGAAATACAGTTTTTTAGTATCAAAGTGTTTTGTAGAAACCTCTCGATTTTTGGACAGGTGTATGTCCATTTCTGGAGAGGTGGAGGGAATCGCCACGAAGTTAGGGAAGTAAATCACTTTGTGCTGAATGTCAAGAAGCCTGTCAAAGTATTCTTCTTAGGTATTTTGGTTCTCCTAGTGTGTACATGAGCATTTCAAGAACATTTGCAATGCCCTGCTGAGGTAGACCAATGATCCATGTAGCACAGCATTCTGTCTCCTGTGGTGGCTCTAGAAGATGCTATTTTGGAAGAGTCTGTCCAATTTTTGCAGTCCATTTCCCTCCTGCTGTCCAGCAACCATGATTGTTGTATTAAAGATATCTCAGACTATTCTATTTAGTATCTATTTGTGGACACAGTAAACCTGATGATGATACTGTCATGCTATACAGGCTCCTCTTAGAGCATGTAATTTTTTTTGGCCATTATTTTTTTGGCCATTATTATGTACTTGTTACTACATATAATATTCCACATACTAGAATATAATGTTTTCAACATTATAAAAACATTTCCAAGTCAAAGTACATTTATACTTGTGGTAAGAAATTTAGAATCCTGTTCATTTGAAAAGGGGGAATATGTTACAATTGACAATGGACTGCAAGCTCCGTTTTCTGACGAGGTACTTAAAAAGTACCTTCACAAACAATATTTGGGTAGCTAGTGCAATCTGTACAGGTGCTGGTCATGCACAGTCCAGACTGAAATGAACCTGTTTCATCTTTGTTGTCCTGTAGAACCTTTTCTTGTTCAGCGTAATCTCATCAGAGAAATCATGTGAAAGTGTAGAATAGCTTGTGCTTGGAACCTGCTTCTCTAAAGAAGTGGCATGTTAGCTTTTTCCATTCCCTCAACCTTATAACATGGGAAAATAAATGCATTAAATAAATCGGTAACTTGTATCATTCTGCATTGTTGCAGGCAAAGTGGTATACTTTGAGTTCAATCTTGTGGATGTTTCTTGATGTTAATTGAAACTGCTAACCAGACACTGGTGACTCAAAAGAATTACAGAAAGATTATCATGAAGGATTATTTTGATCCAGTTGGCAGCTATGTTTGCTAATTTAAAATTTGCCTGAAGTGATTCAAATTTGTTACTTAATTTTGATCTTCTAAAGTTAACATCAAGAGGAAAAATGTTAAATGTACAAATATCTAAATTATCTTTTTAAATCTTTGCGACACTTCTATTTGTGTTGCTTTCTTCCAGAAAGAAAAAAAAACACTAAACCCAGTAAACAGAGGCTCTCAGGAGTTTGAATTAAGTTAGAATACAGAAAATTGTAGTGCTTCAGTTCCCCTGGTCTTCTGTTCGCGAGCATAGACAAAGTACAAACCCGTAGTGTGGATTCCATTGAATTTGAGTGAGGGCACTGTAGCCCCATATGGAAAAAAAGGAATAAAGTGCCAGTATACCAAACTGCCAACCTGCTGTACCAATGTAATGGCAGTCCATTGCAACTAGATTAGTCCTAGTGGCTTGCCTGGCCTGGGAAAAGTTTGCACATCTAGCCAAAATGCTTGTAACAGGGTAAGAACTGTGACAGAACTTATCTGACAAAGGCTGTTCCTGTGTGATAAACACAGAGTAGCAAACCAGTGTAGTTCCTACTCAATTGCCAATTAAAAGGGCAGTTGCAATTGTCTGGTGAGTCACTTACATATGCTGAGTCACGTACATAACAAGCTGAGATCCCCCAATACAAGTTTTATGTAGATCCTGTAGAAGAATTACCATTCTTGGATTTGCCCAGAGGTGGAGAGCCCAGCACAACGCGTACAGTATCAATTACTCACTCCTTTCCAATCCTAAAATTGAGCCTTCGTAGCAGGGAGCTTACATCAAAGCTTTAAGCCAAATAGAACAAATGGATTTGGAAATGGAGAACCAAGTGTATAACAGAAGTCAGTTGTGATCTCAAGCAGCTGCAAGCATTTGTCAGCATTGCAGCACAGGAAAGTTATTAAGGAGGATTTGAAGGAGGATAGTGGGGTGGTTTTCTGTTTGTATTGGCTGCTCCTTCAAAGCAGAAAGGAAAACATGTTATGCCTATAGTTAGCCAGTGATGGATGCCAGCGCTGTAAGCTGATCAAAGATAGGAGTAGATCTGTTGCTGCGTAAGGAAAGGTATTAGAACTGCTACGGGTCCTGACAGTAAAAACAACTAGCTCATATCTTATATGACTGAGAAGGGGCAGCCAGTGTGAGGGTTCAAGGGAAGAGTAGCATGGTCAGAGGTGGCTGGTTAGGAATAAGAACTCGCCAAGGCCAAGAAGGTGTTGCAGTAACTCCTGGGTAAAATGAAGAATGCTGAACAATACATCTGCACTGCTACATCTGGCCTGGAGTGACTCTGCTGTGCTACTGCACGGGTGCGTCTGGTGTTTGGAGAGAGGAGTTTAGCAAATCAGATGCTTCCAGATGTTTGCAAATGCTAACTGTGGTCACAGAGAGAGCCCTAGAATTCATGAAATACGTATAAATTTTCCTCATAAATGAACAGTGACAGCACAATTTACATATGTGTCAGATAGAGAAGAATGAGTGTAATTAATGCCCAAATCTTGTGTGGCTAATTGTTTTGGATCCTTCACTGACCTACTATACATGGAAGAGTTTCTGATCATGTTGCTTTTTTGACATTGCATGTAATTCAAATATATGGTGTAATTCATTGAAGTGCATCCTTTTTTTAATTTATTTATTTTTTAAATTTTAAATAGGAAGGAATCCTCTGCTCTGTTATATAATGTTCTATCTGCGAAGTATAGTTGTGCATCTAAAGAAATATCAGTCTCAGCAGGTCCAGTTGCATTGAGGAAGGGAGAATTTTTTTCAGCTGGGGAGTTGAGATACTAATACTGTAATTCGAGGTTGCAGTGTGGTTTGCTACAAAAGGGGAGCAAGCACTGTCCAAGGTGAGATCTAGGTATTGGTATTTTTAAAAAAAATTGAGGCTAAAATAGCCAGAAACTTAATATGAACTTCTAGGATCAGAACAACCATAACAATGTATTATGAAATTCAGATCCCTTTTCTACCTCCACCCACACAAAGAAAAGCAGAGATCTATCATCCAAATATTTCTGCTGCTGTTGTGTGGCTTAACATGGGTGAGACTTCCACAGTTTGAGAGGTGGGAGATCGAATGATGTAAAACAGGAAATGAGACAAGAAACTATAAAAAACCCCGCAAACAACCAAGAGAGATTCTTCATTTTTTACAGTCTTTTCAAATTTTGCAGTAGGTGACATTATATTTACTTCTGTCATTAATTTTGGTTTTATGAGCTCTGTAGGGGGACTGATAAGTTCTGTGTGCTAGGTAAATAGATCAGTGTTTTCAAAAATCTGCCTATCTAGATAATCTTCCTTCACCAGGGATACAATGCCTTTACCTCAGTCATATATCCCAGTCTAAAAGGGCAAGGAGTCCTGTAACATGTATGGGGCAGGGGATGGTACGGTTCTTGCAGTGAGAACGTTCTGTCACCCCCACACAGGCAACACAACGAGACTCTTCACAAGACGCTGCTCATTTTCTGCTTCCAGGAATAGACTACCACTTTCGAGTGCTGTTAGTGCCAAAGCAGGCTGGGTATGGAAAAGAAAAGCTCAGTGCAAGGCAGCTAGTTCTGTCCTTGTCTCTTGCTGAGCGTTCCAGTGCCATCTAAGAGTACTGATGGCCAGCAGTAAAGCATTTTTCTCTCCATTAGCTTGATCTCTTTCCTTTCTCAGCTAATGGTGTTGTCACTCTTCATGGCACCTCTCAGTGCGTGGAAGAGGGAGAGAGGAGCTGCTGTCAGTGTTGCAAAGCAGCTAATGCTTGTTCTTGACGTGGAAAGACTTTTGGCTGAAAAATCTGCAGCCTCAGAGCCTGCAGGAAGGCTCAGAGCCTAGGGAGATGCTGATCATGCGATCTCCTTTGGGATGTTGCATGGTGGGAGTGACTTAGACTAGTGTATCTAAAGTTTAGCGGGCAGTTTCATGTCATTGAAACTGTTGGGACTTCAATTGTTGAACTCCGTTTGTCTTAAAGAAAAAATACAATTGTAAGGAATGGGTAGGAGTATGGAAACTGGAGTTGTTCTTATTGTTGTGATAGTTTTGGCAAGAGTGGGCAAATCCAAATTCAGTGACATGCTTTTTTCTGCATGCCTCTCAGAGTAACAAGCACTGGCTGGAGTGAGTCCCACAGCAATCTGTGAGGAGAACTAGAAGTCTCATTTTGGTTTTCAGAGATGAGCCTACCTGAGATAAACTAGAGACATCGCTATATTGGTTACTTCTCTTTTACATGAAATAGAGGACGTTGTGGTATGTACAGATGAATAATTTGTTTAGGATTTTCCTTTGGCATGTTTACAGTATGCTTTTGTTAGATACAGCAGTTAATATACGCAGATATGTTTCCATCTAAGGGAATAAAGGCAAGTTTGTGGAGTTCAAAAAAAGCTTTGGATGGGAGTTGTTCTGTATAATGGAATATATAGTAAGAATTACAATAAGAAAACAGATAAGCACATTTTTTTATATGGGAAATTTACTATAAAACAATAATCTTTCAAGAGATTGGTGGTGGAAAATAACTAGTTCATTTGGGTTTTAAGGGGTGTGGGGGGAAGGGAGTTGTCATTTGTCTAAATATTATCAGGTATTTCCAAATGACATATATAGAAGAAAACTTAAACAATTGAAAATTGCTTTTTTGTATTTCTCAACATGGGTCATTTTTCAGTAATATCTTTGGTTATAATTGCTCCATTCAGACCAACACTGGATATTTTGATCCATTACATGACTGAATCACCCTTGATTTCTCCATTTCTAATGTGTCCCTCTTTGCTTCCCAATTATAGCAATTTTTCACTCTTGAATTATATCCTATTTTCTCAAGATCAAAGATGTGTGGCTACAACTATCATTTGATGCTGCGAAATTTTAGTAAATACTCATAATTTCTCTGCACAATGAGTATTTCGTATTACATTGTGCTTTGCACAGTCCCCATCTTTTAAACAGCTGGTGAGCATATGTTATGGCCCACTTTGCTGGAGAATACTGCACATATAAAAAGATGGTTCTGAGTAACCTCTAACAATTTCTGCCACCATGGAGTAAAGCAAAAGCCCAGAAAAAAACCCCTGAGTTTTACCATTCCACTACATAATTAAATAGCATGTGAATACTCTCAAAGAATCAATCATAGAATGGTTTGTGTTGGAAGGGACTTTAAGATCATCTAGTTCCAACCCCCTTACCATAGACAGGAACACGTTCCGCTAGACCAGGTTACTCAAAGCCCCATCCAACCTGGCCCATCCAACCTATGCCTCTCACATTCTAATATTTAACATCACTTTGCTTTCTGTACATTTTATTTTTGATTACATCTTTAGTAAAGATGCCACATCTTTACTAAAGATGTGAGGTTATTTGAAAAAAAAAAAAAACAACACCACCACCAAAACCTACATTTGTATGGATTTTGGTTAAATCCCAGATTACCAAACCTCCTTTAGCTTGAGTGGGGGATGGTATCAGTCATTGTAAGAATGTTTGTGCTAAGGCTTGTCTCTTTTTGCTTCAGACACCTGAGGGTTAAACACTTAAATTCAAGTGTCATAGACAATATAATTTTGCTGTGGTTTTTTTCAGTTTACGTGTTGCATCCCTTTATAAAGGGAGTGAGTGGAGCAAATGGGCTTGCCTGTAGGGAGAGAGGTCTCCTCATCCTTGTTCTTTGCTGGGCAGAGAGGTCTGGAGGCTGTAGACTATGGGAGAACAGTACTAGAGCAAGGAACAAGGAGTTGGTACATGCAGAAAGCAGAAAGCCAGGTGTCAGTGGTGACAAAAAGAAAAGTTTCCTGTGCTCCAGAAAGGATGTCGGCGTTTGTTGCAGTTCAGAAAGCTGCTGACTGCTGAAACCAAACCCTGGAAGCGAGGAACTGCCTTGCACAGATACAGTGAGCAGGGAGAGATTGGCTTACAGTGCACTTTAATTTCAATTCTGTCTGATCTAGTCCCTCTGAGTTCATCATTCCAGTAGTTTATTTAAAGAAGAAAAAAAAAAAAAAGTCTTTCGAGTTTAGCATCCTTTTGATTCTCACAAAATTATCTTTAAGAATATCTCGGAATGTCCTTCGGGATGTTCTTACTGTGTTAGGGTCCCATGACAGTTACGGAGTCGCCATAGCTTCTTTTGTAGTCAGCAGAGAGGCAGGCAACTCCTAGAGCGGTTAAGCTAACCTGTCCTGCACACTCCCTCAAGGAGAGGAATTGCCTTTTGGTTGAGTCTGTTTCAGCTTCACTCCTTTTGTAAAAGGAGCCTTTAGACAAGCCCCATTGTTTGGATCTGTGCTTCCCCAGCCATGCTTTCAAACTCAATAGGGAAGATTTCTATTGCAGTCATTTAAATTACAGTAAATTACACTAAATTATTGTCTTCATGTAGGAACACAGACATAAAATGAATTGTGTGTAGCGTGGACATGGTAGTACTTCGAACTACTGTCTGAACCCCAAATTGTATAGAAATTATGCTACAAAAGAAGGTGATTTGGAATGTTTCCTAATTGGTGAAGAGTGAACAAAAGCAACATAGTTCTGAGAAGACAATAAAAGCTGTGAAGTGCTCGGTCTTACCACAGCCTGCCCTGTTTGCTTACGAGATTATATACCAATGCACACAGCATGGGGAA
>VYXH01002340.1:343822-383918 GCA_013397275.1 Burhinus bistriatus | reverse complement strand
TTTTTTTTTTTTAATATATACAAGCCCTGAATGTCAATCCCTCTTGCAGTTGACTGCAAGCACCAACACGACCAAATTCAACTCTCGGTAGTAAAAGCACACTCTCCCTGGGAGGTTAGGCACTGTGCATTGGAAAGCAACTCCACTCCGGAGTAAAATAGCTCTTTTATAAAACTGTTGCCTCAGCATCATGGCAGGCAAAATCCTCTCAGTCCCACAGCCTATTAAACCAGAACCATACGGTCAGTGATATTCACACCTTCGTTTCAGCCTTCTTCTGTCAAGCTACTGAATTTCTTAATGCAATTTCACAAGAAGCCGAATTCCCACATGCCTCACGTTCCCAAGCACAGAGAAGGGCAGGACAAGGAAGTTAACCTAATGCTGCCTAGAGGTCCACACCAAGTTAATGACTGCAAACAATAAGCCCATCTTTCATCTCTTCTGACTCCTACTGCTGCCTGCAATCCACGGAGGGACCTGACTTAAGAGCAGGTTTTGACACAGTCCGGCAATGAATTATTAACTCCAGCGGAAGCTGCAAAGCATCAGCTACTAGCAATCATGATCCTTCTATGATGATTAACCAGAATGCAATTATCAATGCTCCTGTTTCTTGCAAAACGTCTCTGAATTCTCCATCACACGAAGCCCAAAAGGCACCATGCAGGCACACACACTCACACATACAAAAGCAGAAACAATTCTGTGCTTTTAGCTTTGTTTCTTCAGGGTTCTATTATCAACTGCAAATGGTCTGAGAAAAGAAAGCTCTGCCATCCCCCCTGCATTACAGAAATTATACATCGACTGACATCACTGTAAGAAGAGCAACATATGCAGAATCAAGCCCATATTCTTAATTTCCACAGCAATTCAAGCCACGCAGCCACAGAAACCTGCCAGCAGTTTCGGAAGCATCCTTTCCCACATTACACCATGTAGCAGAAGCTGTTTCCAGCCCAGGGCCCAACTGGGCACGTACATGTAAGAAGCTGTGGCTCCCAGCCTGCTCACCAACAGTGGAGAGATGAAAATAGGTGCATTCAGCCCTTACTACAATGAATGCTGCCCAAAAGGGTGTCCTCAGCTGCCCTCTGAAAGGCAGGCAGATGGGGGCCACCTTGCAAGTTGGATGTAACCTGTGGGCCTCCAGCAGCATCCCAACACACAGGCAGAACAACTTGCGCAGGTCTCTGCCAAAGGAATCCAGACAGCTCCCAGTATTAAAGCAGACGGCCCCAAGAGGCAACAGACACTAGTGATGGACCTAAGAAGACCTGCTGAATCTGAAGACATGCAGGGATGTTTGCTTGGGATGGGATAACATGCAGTTCCACAATTAGCAGCGAAGATGCAGGGTGAAGACAGCATTTTAGGTTTTCCTTAGCAAAGGAGCTATATTTGTGCTTTTCCTTTAACTAAAGCTGCCAGCTCCAAAGAAAGTGGCACTAGAACTACTGGCCTGCATGGGAAATGAACACCCACAAGCATGATGGTTAAAAACCACAGCGGTGGACGCCTGCTTTGTCAAACCATCTTTGTATTTTTCATAGTGAAAGTACAACCAAAATCAGTATTGGCATCTCGGCAGGCTTAATTAGAAGTCAGGTCTACTCTATTCAGGTCTTTATACTGTGCTCATTACATTAATATCCAAGTGCCTTCCAGTCCTGCATTAAGTGACATGACTAACATCTGTCACATGTTGTTTGTTCTCTTCTCCCTTTCCTGGGGGGAGTGGAAACACAGTGTTCAAGGGGATCACAGAACAGCCAACAACTGGGACAGGAGATTCCTCCAGCCCTGGCTCAGCCTCCTCACACAGAACACGTCCTGGCATATTAAAAGATGGGTTAGCACCAAGCCTCCTCCCAGTAGTATTTCTATGCAGGATTGACAGAGTTGGAAGACAAACAAAAAACTGTCCTTTGCAGAACAAATCAAGTCATTTGGAGCTTTATCACTTAATTTCTCTGCCTGACTCTCCTTGCCTTGTCATCTTACGTTAGACAATACTGAGGATACAACTTCCAGCAGAGGAAATAAAAAGTGTGCATCTCTTGAGTGTGACTAAAATGGAAGACAAAGGCATGAACAGCGTATTCTGCCCTTAAATCCCTTCCAAAGCACACCACGTCTTAAAGCTACAGAGGTTTCACCTGGAGTATCAAAACTAGAAGACTGAAGTTAGTGATTTTATTTCTTTTGTGCTCACATGCCTTTCACCTTTCCCAATGGTCCCCCATGTGTACATCCCTACCGTTTTTATGTTGAAAAATCACCTTCCTTCTGAGTTACCACCCAGTCACTCTTTGCAGAAACAGTTCCAAGTTGAGATAGCTAGAGAACGGGAAGAGCTAGAAGGAGAAGAACTGGAAGGGAATCAAATCTTAACACTCATCAAGATGATGAAGGATTGAGAATGCCACATGTCTTAAAGTCAGCTAGCTGTGATTGGGCAGATACTTCTAGTAGACACAAGTATCTAGAGAAAGGTCAAACTCAAGAACATAAACTTGGTAGAGATTTGGAAGCAACAGGCTGCAGGGAAGGAGATCCTCACCACCACCTTCTCCCTATTTGTGCATCCAAACCCCCCAAAACTGAAGGTAATAGAAGCCCACTGAAAATTGAGTTACAAACTGTTAAGAGTAGAAGAGAAGCAAGGACGCATTCAAGGTGAGTGAGGGGAATACACATAGCTTTCCTTTAATGCAATGTGCATAGCCATACAAAACGAGGATTAGTCTTTCACAAAAAAAGAACCACCTTTTCAAGTGTATAGATAAAGAGACCCTCAGGAAGGGACAGAGGCTGACTGAGAAAACCATTAAAAGGACAAAGTGACTTTCAAGTAGAGGTCACTAGTTCAAACACAAACTACATCAGTAGTGGCCAAGACTAAAGCATCTAAAGACTGATTAGCAGTTTAAACAAAAACATGTTACTAATCTTCCTTCAGCTCCTGCTACACAAGTGCCAATATCGCAAGTTCACTGTGGAAAGTAACACAGACCTTACTTTCTGTCCCAGCTCCGCAGCACCACCCAGGGCTTTGCTGGGTACCCAGAGACCAAGTGCCTATTCCTACAGTCACTGCAGCAGCGTGAAGGCTGCACTGCTCCTTTTGCTCCAAATAGGCAAGTCATTTCTTTCTGTTATGACTCTCTACCTTAGTGTGCTCATCTCTTTATGGCTGGATACATATAATCAGCTACCGCACTTAAAGATATCTATCTATTTAGCATCTATAAACAAGCATGAAGATCACACTGCAGGTTTCAAGGGCATTATTTTGTCAGAGAATTTTCCTGTAAAATTGCTTTGCTGATTCATTAATGTCATAACTTACACATTCATGAAAAATAGACCCACCAAATATCATTTATCCTTTTCCCCAACACTGATCAGAAGAGGCTGCAATTACCACGAGAGATCTTGCAGCACTGCAGGCTCATGTTCATTATGAGATGCCTTACTGCAGGAGATCCTTCCAGGAGACGCCCAGAGAGGGCAGACAGGATTCCAAACCAGACATTTCACTAATGAAAAGCAGCAGACACACAATGTTTAGCACTCAGAAGGCACATCCAGTAACACAGCTGCTTTAACTTTGGTCATCAAGCAAAACTTAGGTGTCTCCCATCTGTCTTCACAGGGAACTGTACATCTACAGCAGCACTGTGCCGTGTAACATAGAGGCGATCAGTGAAGCAATTTCCTTCTCACTATTATTGGGCACAATTACACAGGCTGCAGATGTATTTACTTGGAGTTTGGGTCAAACCATTCTCCATATACTATTCATTAAGCAAACACTTCCTTGTGTTCCTTGTGGACCAGCAGTTTCAGGAGCACGGTGGTGATAAAACACATCAATGCATATTTTTATATAAAAATACTAGTTGCTAATCAATTATGATGTAACATATTATTAATGTACTATTACTGAACTAGAGTCTTGCAAGTAACATTAGTTCCTGTGTATATTTATTGAAAGTAACAACATGCTTCCTTTTTAAAGAAAACTTTATTAGTATTTGCTCCAAACAAGATCTTCCAGCTGCTGCAGTTTAATACTACCCAAAATGCATCTTCCCTCAAGGCCTCCATTATCAGCAAGGGCCTTTCTTGCAAGTCCACGTGTTCTTTCAACAGATTCTCTTTGCTATCTAATTTGAGAGCCTTAGGTGTTAAGCGTTCCAGGAATGCAATCAAATCCTGCCCCTTCCAGATCTACTGGGACAGCTATTAATTCACCCTCCTGTAGAGAGGGAGTTTATCATCTCTTGCAATTGCTAGTGTCTAAAAAAGTGGAACAGGGCAACTTAAATTGGCATTGCAATTATTTAAAGTCTATAAATAGTTGTTGCCACAGTGTAAATTAAATTGCTATACGGTAACATCCTTTCTTTTCTATCTTTTAAAGCTAAACTGATTAAGTCAGGTAAGCAGAGACGATGCCATACAAGAGTCCATGGAAAGCAAATGTGAGTCCTCAGAAATTGTGTTGTACTCCACACAAAGATGAGCTGAAAATCCAAAGTAGCTTGTTAGGTTCTCTCGTTCTCACTTGGTACAACAGAGAAGAGACTCATTTCCAAATTGCTTCATCATCTGTCACCCAAAACTCAAAATATTTAAAAGTCACCATAAAATTCCACAGACCAACCACAGTAATTGAATGGATATGAACTGTATAGGAAAAAAAAAAAAATATCTGAAAGTTTTTCTCCAGCATCTTTGTATGTTTTGGAAAGACAGCTGAGCAATGATGACAGCTGCCTTTGCACAGAACGATCAGATCTGGCAGACTACTGAAACAGGGGAATGGAGAAGGTCAGATGGATAGGGAAAGAAACACTAAACCCAAAATATGCCACAGCAGAAAAAAAAGTCAATTTCAACACAAACACAAGCACAAGCTTCATTTGGGTAATTGTACCACTCACACTGGTATTTGCTTCAGAGATGGAGCAACTGCTACTATGTCCGAGTGAGAGAAAACCATCTATTTTTTTGGCAGAAGTATCATACTAATTTCTTTTAAAAAGGTAGCTTAATAGGCAATAATCTTACAAAAATCTTATTATTTAATGAAAAGCTGAAATGATAGGAAAGGGACTGCAGCAAGTCTTGGCTACAAGTTTGAGTGAGAAAGATTAAATAACACTCGGGACAGTAGCCAGAGGGCAAACTCTTGGCTCCTCAACTTTTGTCAAGTGTTTCCCTTCATGTTTGGTAGAGCAGAAAGCTCTTTCAGTCTCCCTTAATTTCCAGTACTTGTTTCTAGTTGTAATGAAGTATGTAGGCTTTGTGTAATTATTGTTCTTCATGGCAGGTTGTAACAAATAGCAATACCACCTGATAGAACCAGATAGCTGAAACAATTGTCATTTTCCACCAAAAGTGTGTTCATGTCGCCACCAAAAACCAGAGACATGCATAAACCAAAGCAAGCTTAATCCTTTCTGTTTGTGAAAGTTTGTGCTTCTATAAAAGGGAGACAGAAGAGGATGGAAATATGACAGACAGAAAATATTACATGTACCTGAAGGAGTACTGGATACCTCTTCCAGAAACCAGTTAGGAAGGGCGGGCTTGGGGTAACTGCTGGCTGACTGCAGTGGCAAATTATTCATAGCAATTAAAAGTTTCCACCCCTGTCTACCTCACATATACAAAAAAGCCACCACCGCAATCAGGACAGCTGCTTTACACAAATGTTGTTCCTGTACAAGAGCAATAGCATCAGGCCTTCCATATCTATCTCTTCAAAACCTGATGCAGTCTTTTCTACAAGGCAGAAAGCTGTCCAGTTAGCAGCACGGCCCCAAGACTTGAGTGGAGGGGACTGAGTGGAACATGTACCATTAAACAATACAGCGAAACACCCCTGCGAACTGAGCACAGATTATTGATGGTGCCGCAGGGAAGAGAGAGCAAGCCCTATCTCACATCTGAAGAATTACAAGATGACAACAGGCATGTTTTTATGGGCAGTGCTACTCACATGCAACACCCTTGTGAAGCAATACGAGCAAAACTTTGCTTTAGCAAAAACAATGACTGGTTTTAAACTAATAAATTAAAGAGTCAGTAATACTACGCTGCATCCCTGAATGTCTATCAACAGCTCAGAAAGCACCGGGCATCTCGAAGATAAAAGGTGGAAAATTTTAAGAGGCAGAAACCTCAAAACATCAGGATTCCACTGCTGTCTTTTCAGTGTCTCCTGCTTTAGAAGTTCATTTTGGATGTAAAGGTTAACAAATACAAAAAGCCAAGGAAACTCAAGAGTTGCCTATTTATTTATTTATTTTAAATACAAACCACATTAGTACTTTTGGATAGCCAAATTATATTATAAAATGCAGGATTTCAACATTCTGGCATCAAGCCAACATTTTAATGGACATTCAAACACTAACTAAGGAAATGGTTGTGCATTAAGCCTACCAATAAGTCAACAATCAATACTTCAGTATTACAGTAAAAATTCAATGCACCGTTTATAATTGCCTCTGGCCTCATCCTTCTTTGTCAAGCTCAGCTCTAGATTAAAAAAAAAAAAAAAAGAAAATAGTCTTGAAGGAAGAAATGAAGTACATATTATTTCATTGCCACCAAACATTTTTCTCAAAGTCTAGACCTAATTGTTCCTCTGGACTGCACAGATTTTTTTTTTAGCTGTGTACTGACAGGGCAGAAAAGTCAGGAATAAAAAGGACAGAAGTTCAGACACAAAATTAATCAAGCAGGTCAATAGGTAAGAGCAGCAAAGTAAAGAAACCTCAAATAGCTAAGCCCCAAGCAACTGCAATTAGGAGCCTGGTTCCAACTTTATCTCCAAAAAGCATCTCTGTGAAAAGAAAACAAAAAAGAATCGCATCAAAGCATACTAACATTTGGGTTTTAATCTAATTCATAGATTTTAATTGCCTGCACAGCATCAGTCCTGTATGTCCCCTCTCAATGTATTCTATCAGTTTGATCAAATGAAGCCAAAGGCAAGCTCTGCAGAGTACAGGACTTGGACACCCTCTGGAAAGTGTGAGCATCAGACAGTATTGCTCTGCAATAGAACAAATGCTTTAAAATTTAGTTAACTCTGGCTTCCCATTCTAAGCCGTAGTCATAATGCTGAGCCTCTGCTATATTTCTGAACAGCAGAAAAAAACCACAGTTTATGGATGTTTGGAGCAGCTGTGTACGTCTGCAGAAAGGTTCAGGGTAAGCCGTTTTTTCAGGAAGAAATGGTCGCAGCCAGTGATCCAGTCCTGTGAAACTTCAATGTAAAAACAGGAGGAGGACAAAAACAATCAAATTGATCATTTTTATCTCCACAGCCTAGTAAGCTTAGTACTGAAAGGGAACTTCATCACGGAACAGTTAAGCCAGCATAATAGCCTGGGTAAACAAGCCAACGAATTCTCCATTTTCTTCTCAGAGTCTGCAAATACACAGAGGGAAACAGAGAATGATTGTTTCAGAAATCCCTCCACAGATCCCTTACGTTTATTTGCTAGAACTGTCTTGCATCCCTGGGGTTTCAGTTATAAACAAGCGCACAGCAAGGCTGGGAATTTGGAAGGACTTTTTGCTCCTGTTTTGAAGCTGGGGCATCCGCACCTTGGAGGTTGAGCTCTGCAAGAGGACCAAAGGCTGCAAGCACAGCAGCCAAGGAACAGGAATATGAGAGTCCTCAATAGACCACAAAGCAGCTCACGGGTGCATGATCGAAGCTCAGCAGCTGGGTACGTGTCCAGCAATAGGCTAGGCCAGACCTCTGATCGTTAGGTTTTGCTACTTATCTCACTCGCTCTACAATCAGGCACATTCTAAATAATCCATCTCAAAGTGACAGTCACCACACTACAAAATACTACTGCGTAAGATGATTATACCGGGTAGCAGGCAGTAGCTATCAACTCAGGTTTTAGCCTATGACTCACTCTAACCAGCTACCGGTTTAATCAAAGGGTTTTTGCATGACCACAGTTCCAGCTCAGGGCAGCAACTAATAGCAGTCTTAACATACTTGCAGCTCAGAGAAGCTGAAGATCCCCAGCCCAGACTAGTGGTAGCCACTGCAGGTGTCTTTACGATAAAAGGGTGGTTTCAGCAGAGCTGCTAGTGGACGGGTATTTGCAGCACGGCTTCAGGTTCTTGTTTCAGGTGGGGAAGGGAGCTCTGCTGACAGTCACTGTATCACAGGGGCAGCCAGGGGCTGTGCTTCTCAGCGCTACCAAACCAGAAAGCTACTGTCAGAGAGAAACAACCTGATTTTTTCCACAAGGTCCAGTATCTGAGGGAGGGAAGGCAGAAGCCAGTTAAATGCTGTTCAATACTGATCAGGACTGTGAACAATAAAGAGGTTGGAGGAAACGGTAAAAAGGAAAACATCCACATAAGCTTCCACTACAGAATCTCACAACCTTGCGAGAGCCAGTGGTAAATGCAACTTTTATTTCTCAGGTGAAGAAACTGATGCATGGGAAGGCATTTCTTGAACTCAAAGTCAAGCATGAAAATCATGACAAAAATTGGATCAAAATCCAGCTTTCCTGATTTCCTGCACTGAAAAACATCTGCCGTAGAAGGCTGTTTTCTAAGTAAATATACCCATCATGGGGTGCCAGTCAGGCAAGAATCCAAAAATTCAAGGGTCAGGCGCTATTCAATATTTGAATCAGTGCAATAAAACACTGCATAAATATTTAAACTGGCACTCCTGCTCCAAAATACTCTTGGAACATATTTCAGCCACTTGCTTTCAAAGTTTATAACAGACATTCCCTTCTTCCTTCTGTCCTGTGGAACCTCTGAAAAAAACCCATTCCCTGCTCATCCACAGCACATCTGACAGCAGTTTGCTGGTTTGTTTGAATGTGCTGCTTTCAGTCAGCAAGTACAAATGGATAAATCTGAAGTGCCGAAATCCTATATCCTTGGCTCTTTATGAGGCCTTGTTCTGAATTCCCCTCAACAACCAAAACTCCAGAACACTCTCCATTTTTATATCTCATTTATAACCTCTGGCTTCAAAATCTAACTGCTTGGGCTCCATTTTAGCCGTTCTCACAATGTGTGCTATAAAATAATGCAAGACACAATTTGTCGTTAGACACTTCCAAACTATGGAGGACGCATAACATTTGCTTACATCTGAATATAAATCTCAAGAGGTCGGAGCACAGTCACAAATGCATTTTGATATTCCATATGCAATTGAATCTCTTAATTGTTTTAGCTTGACATAGAAAAAATATCATGCCAGTCATTAATATAAGTCATGATTATGAGACTGCAGGGAAACATTTTCCTATTATTAGTCATTACCTGTGCTTGCCCTGCCCAGCCCCTACTTTTAAACTATGCAACGTTCAATGAGACAGAAGTTGCTGTGAATGGAGGCAGAAGCTATGCAGATGTGCACTGCCAATATCCCACCTGGCTGCACACTCTAACAATTCAATCCATTGAATTACAGCTCTGCTGGATATTCCAGTCCTGACATCTCCACAGTTCCACTCAATACTGATTAGCAGAATCTGCTCCTATTTCAGCCTTCATTTCCCAGTGCTTCTAGATCCTAGGCCTGTCAGTGTAATTGTGCTCCCAAACAACTGAAGTTTCTCTTGAAAATAAAGTTAAAAACGTATTTCAATAACACTTACATTTTAAGAATCACTAAGGTTTTTTTGTAATAAACTCATCTAACTACTGACTACAGAGATTTGACATAGCATCTGGCATCTGCAGTTTTGCTTCTCCTACTGGTGGCAATAGCTTGTCCATCAGATGCTCCTAGTAGCACCTACACAAGTTCTTCAAGAGATTAATACAAAACCAAACAAAACCCCAAAACCAAACCAAACCCAAAAAAACAGGAACAAAAGACCACTCTTCCTTAACAGTTTTAGTTTTGCTGGGCTATCAGAAGTAACAAGCAACTAAATCTTTGGTATTAACGCAAAAGGAAGCTCTGATGATCCCAAAAATAAGATTACCCCATCAGAATGTACCACATTGTATCAAAAGGCACTGCTTTCACACACACACTCTGAAGGGCAGCGCTGCACTTGCATCATTTACACTCATGATGGCCCTGGAAAAGGAAGAGTCCAAAGGAGTCAGCTGTGAGATTGTCAGTCTGAGTAAACAAGATTCAGACTGTGACGCTGTGCCCATCAATGAAAGCTAAATTTATTAGTACACTGCACTGCTTTCCCAAATAGTACTAGAAAGGCCAGTACTCCGGCCTTTCAAATCTGGCGCTTTTCAGTGCCATCAGCCTTACTCTAAGCAGCATTACCGTGTGACCACACAGAGGCCTCTCCATCAGAGGAAGAGGTTCCACTCCTGGTGCTGATATGATGTCACTCCTGATTTGTTCTGGAAACTGTAAGTTCGTTTTTTAAGATAATTAGTCAATACTACACAGCAAGGCCAAAGGTCTGGTGTTGTAACTGTAGCAAAGGGTTGTTTCACGATTGGAAAAAAATGGAGTAAAATAGATCAATAAGCTCGGGAGTTAAGTTTAAACTGAAGTCCTACCTACACTGCCCAAGAACAAAAGGCTCCATGAATTCACACATTTAACAGAACCCCTCAGCTTCCCAAGGAAGTGCATTAACTACACATTCAGCTTACAAAAATAAATTGCAACACTTGCTGAAAAATAAATTGTCAAAGAAACAAAAAGCCCTTTTCTTTAGTCACACGTGACAGCGATTCAATTTCACTGTCTACTGCATGCATTTTATATAAGGCAGGTAGGTACAGGATATCAGTCATGATAGTTTTCAATTTATCATTCTGGAACTTCAGTTAGAAAAAAGGATGAAATCAAGCAAGCCATTGCCTTTGACACTAGAAAAAGAGCCTCACTAATGGGAAGGCACAGCCTGCCTGACTACCTACACTCTTCAGTGGCATGTACAACCAGATTATAACTCTTGCACCAGATGCAGTGCAAAGTGAGCCTTTGCCTGTTTAACTTGCTTAAAGTCAATTAATCAGCATATAAAATAGTGCTAGTAAAAAACATTTCCATTGTAAGCGGTGGTCATCCTTCTTCTGCTTCAGTATCTGACTTTCCGATTCCAAAGTTTCCATGGGAAGGTTCATACAAATTATCACAGAAAAATTCTGTTTCAAGAAATGAGTTAAATGCTTGCTCCTACAAACTGAGATACACGTGGCCAGGCAAAGAACATCTTCTGCGCAATATATTCACGTAAAGGGTATGGACTTTAGAGAAGCAGGGGAAATGCTTACATCACCTTCCTTGGTGTGAAATGGCCATAACCATCCAGCATGCTTGCAACAAGACAAACACCTGATTTGCATATCCCAGTACCAAGGCACATTCTTGCCTGTAGATGACAACCACCAGGGGTTCTAAAGGCAAAAGGATTCACCTCAGAGGTCAGCATAAAATCAATGGATTTAGAAATTCCTCCGAGGTGGCAAGATGAACCTTCTGTGGATCCACAGGGGCACTTCCCACATACACCATGTTCTGCTGAGCCTTCTCTGCAACGACGTGAGTCTTTGAATTGTGCTTCCCACCTTCCTCTCAGAATTGTGGTTTCAAGCAACATTTGTTGCCAGGATGCATTGCTAATACATAATATATTGGCTGGAAATTAGAATTTCATCTCAGAGAGAGAAAATGTTACAGGCACTTGTTAAGAGGCAATGAATGCAGAAGAGTTTGAGGAAGAAATCTTGTGAGGCAAACAGAGCAAACCTATAACCAAGAGAAGATAGATGTATTGAGACAAACAACTAAATCCTGCCCTTTAAGACAGACTGCAGATTCAATCCCCTGATGCTCATTTTACTGCTGGAAGGAGATCTGTTCTGCTAGTCTGCTGCAAAAGGACATTATTTCTCCACAAAGCTTAGCTTTGGGTATTTATTAGAGGGATAACTTCTGACTGAAAAGCAAGACTTGCTGCTTTTTTCCTGGTGATGTGTTGCAAAAGGCATGCCATTTCTGGTATTCTTGGGGATGGACAGACTCACATGTAATGTTTCCTCCCCAAACCCAGCACCTCTAAATGCCAGCAAGCACCATCCAGCCTTCAAAACAAGCCCTGGAGTCTTTTCACACAGAGGACTGCCCTGCTGACTCAGCGGACGTACCATAAAAAAAGCGGTAGAAGGCGGCCTAGAGGTTCCCAGCTGTCTTCTGACAGCTTTCAAATGACACAGCATAACACACCCTACATGCTGGAGAGATTACTCTGAAAGAAAATGCAAAAGGCTCAGACAAAACGAGGAAAAAGCACGCAAATACAGCAACTCAGAGGAAAGAAGGAAAGGAGTTAACAATTCTACAACAGTGACTAATAGAAATATAATTGAGTGACCAGTTACAGATTAACTCTTATCCAAAGATTTTACACAACTAGTTGATGGTAATCCTTTCCCAGATCAGCTCCCCTCCCCATTCCAGCAACAAGCCAGAGGAGGTGCCCACCTTGGGTGCCTATTTCCATAATTCACTGAATCATAAGCTTATTAAAAACAGAAATCATTGAGAAGATGCAAAGGTTTTCCTCAGAAGAAAAAAAACCAAACAAGAGGACATCAGAAAAGGTAGAGAATAAGGCATCTAAGGGTACAAAACCACAGACAAACAACAAAACATTTAGCATAGCACATTAACTAATTATGTACAGCACTATCATGCACTTCATCCTACCAGCAAATACGAAGCCAAAACATTAACCTCAAGTCAAACAGCAAAACAAAAATAAGAGAAGTGATATTGATTCACTGTATCTGTTGAGTAATCAAGCTTCTTACCATTAGAAATGAGCTGCAAATTTTCCGGATAAGCCGTCTTTAGCCTTGAAAAAATTAAATCAAGCTAGACAGGGACTAAAAAGAGAAATATAGCAGAGTTAGCTCTATGAAAAAAACCACAGATAACAGTGTCCAAATGTGTCATTCCACAGAGAGGTGGGTCTTTGCATCCAGCTTCGACTAGGACCTCAAGATGGGCACGGTCTCTTTTAGTCAAGACAATGGTGTGTCTTTTGACTACAGAATTAGTGCTTATTTCAGATTCATTAAAGCCTTTAGGTTTTTGTATCTACTTAGCAGAGTAAAAGGATTTAAACATGCCATTTTCTGTTACAAGCCTTGGGGCAGGAGAGGAAAGAAATAATGAATGTTTCAGAGTTACTGTATGGTAACCATAGCAGGCAAAATCAATTACTGCGAAGAGGATCTGGAGATAACATGCAGGTTCCCACTCATCTATTTAAAATGTGGGTTGGTTTTTTCCTCTCCATTTCCTCCCCCACTTCTCTTCAGAAATGTCTTTTCTCATACATTAGAATCTGGCCCAAAGAATCCTACTGGCTTGCAAACACATTTAGAGATAAGGATTTGTCATGATACTGTATGGTATCCCCACCTGTGCACTCCCACTTATCTGAGATTAAAATCAAATCCTTCACAGATTGCTACTTCTGCCTTTCACGCTAAGTTTGGCTACGCTGAACTTTATTATCAGAGAAACCAAACAATGATGTGGCTTTATCAAGAACACCGAGTGAGCTGGACAGCCACCCTCTATAAAGAACTACTACGGGACAGATTTGGGGAATTAGCAAAAGCATGTATACCCTCTTGTGTGCCGAAAGATAGGAACACTTTGGGGATGGACAGCATTAAAAAAAAAAAAAAAAGGAACCAAGTAAGAGCTTTAAAAGTTGGTGAAATAAGTGATGTTGAAAGGGCAGATCCAGAAATCTAGTTCATACAGGTCTGAACAACGAGGAAAGGATGTCCATTTAAATGATGCCAAGCTCTAAACGAATAAAAGGAAATAAATTTTAACACAATATGTAATTGGATTGTGGAACTTACTACCACAGGAAGAAGGCAAGGCCAAAAACATAATGGGATTAAAAACTGACTCAGTATGTGTATGGATATTGACAATATCTAGAGCTGTGCTTAACACTAAAATTGAGGAAAGAATTATTATCCCTCCTGCTTCAGGGTTTTAACCAATCTCTAACCACTAGAGAACAGGGTGAAGCCTAATAAAGCAAGCAGATATCCCCATGAACATCTTTGTCAGTGTTTCTCCTCTGAATTATCCGGTGCTGGTCATAAGCACATAAAGGCAACTGAATAGATGCGTCCTAAATCCGATCTAATAAATCAACTATGACAAATTTAGTTTCAGCTAATCCCACATCTCTGATTCAAGCCTAGGATAGCCAATTGAACCATTCAAAAAGGTTTAATAAAGCTGCTGAAACTGAAATTAAGCACTGACGTGTTTACCAGTCTTTCCTCATTCACCAGCCTTTGAACAGCACTCACACTAACAAGCCTTCCCTTTGCTCCCTCAAAAATACCACCAAACCTCTCTCCCCTTCCCCACCTCCACCCCACAATAAACACTGAAGATACCACACAATCCAGAAATTGTTGCTTGAAAAGGACAGTCTAACATGCTATTTTATTCTCTATGAAGTTGTTTGAAAACAACTCCCCAACCTTCTCAAGCCATTTTTACCAAGCAACAATTAAGCATGCTGTTCCAATGAAGTTAAAAAAAATCATCTGTTAGCTGTGGTTCAAAATGCTGCATAAGCAGATCCTTTCTGGTGGAAGCACCATATATCTTGCATGCTTGTCAAGATACAAATAATGAAGTGGTATAGAAAATTTCCAGCTCATCTCCCTAAGCTTCTTCCGGTCATTCCCATGTGCATGGAAAACCAACATAAGACATTTTGCAACAACTGCTTTTTGTTTGAACAGAAGTTTCATCATTTAGCTCAAAATAAATAAATAACCCTCTTGCACCTAAAATATTGTCAAAGCACAGACCGGGCAGGAGGTAATAAATGTATCCAAAGTAGGAAAGCAAAGGGAATAAACACAACTGGAGTAAGGAGAAAAAAAAAAAGAGTGGAAGAAAGATGAGAAATAAAGGACAGGAAAGAAAACAGAAAGGAGGCAGCGAGAACAGAAGTTGTGCCAAAAATCCAAATGAGTGAAGCAAATGCATGCGTCCTTAGTTCCACCTCAAAAGGCTGCAACTTTCTTTCAGGAACATATCTTGGCAGGAATAAGAATTCATTTTGACTTCAAAAAGGAAAGTTAAAAATCATCGATACACACAACCCAAACATTTCTTCTGCAAACTGCCAAATTTTCAGGCTGCCGTTTTGGACGGGGAAGCTTAAGTACATCCACAGTTTGATGCCTAAGCATTGGTAAACAGTTTACACACTTATTAGTTAGTGACTATTTTAAACCAAAGCTTGATAATGGCTGGGATTAAGATTTTGGATGTGGAGTCAAACTGACTAATTACTACAGTGGAGAGGAGGGCATGCACAACAATATACCTGTGGCCTTTCCCAGACTGCTAAATTACGCAAATGGTTCAGTAATAAACCCCAGTGGAATTCATCAGTGGAGTAACACTTTCAAGAGGGTGGAGTAAATTAGGGGGGCTTGAAAGGAGAGGAGGGAGTTGAGAGCTGCAGCAGCTGCTGCTTTTTCGAATAGATTTCATGAAGACCCTCACTGGAAAGAAAGTGTCCAGGGTTTTACACTGTTTGTGGCCACAGAAGTTCAGTGAGACAGCCCGGCCTGCTCACGTTACAAACTTCCCTTGTGAAAGAGTGATTTGTTTTGTACAGCTTACACCACCATGAGGGATTAGTTGAAAAAGATGCTCAAGACAATGCTTAAGTAATAAACACACTAGCAAAAAACTCTGCAAAAAACAATAGTTCAGGAGAAAGGTAACGAACCCACCTCTCTTTGTATGGGTCAGCTCCAAGTACCATTTCAGAAAAGTTTGCTGAAGATCAGAATTCCTTTCTTCCTATTGCAGTTGGCAAGTTTTCTTTATTTCTCCTTTTCGGAAGAACTGAAAAGCCATACTGACTTCAATAGGTAAACGTTCATTTTTCAATCCCAAACCTATAGCTTACTTAAATCCATTAACCCACTGCAATACTGGGACTGAAAGCTTCTCCCACCTGTGAACAAAGTCCCCACAACAAGACCTCTGCATGGCTATAAGCAGGGCTTCCTAAAGTCCATTGTCTCCTTTTCCAATTTCCACAGAGGCGCTAGAAGGACATACCATAGCCCACTGAGGAAAGAACTGGATTATTTGAAAAATAAATACCTTAAAAAGAAAAAAAAAAAAAAACAAAACCAAAACACTCCAAACTGTGATCTTATGCTGTTACTATCCAAGAAGCTGTTAATATTTTAGAAACCTAGTTTACCTTCTTGTTAATTTTTCACAATTTTTTTCCCCCTTAAATGCAACAAAGTTAAATTGGGTTTGCTTCTGTGTATAACCAGTTCCACTGTTAGATTCCAGCACAGCGTGGCAGATCTTTTATTTCAGAGCTATAATCAAGGTACTGGAAATCTCCAAATCCTCTCTCGTAAAGTCTACACTTTCTTCATAATGGTTTCAAAATTGATGGAAATATCAATATTTTACAAAACAAAATGGAGTGGTGTTTTGCAAATGCTGCATTTGAGCCTCAAATAAATAAATAAATAAAACCATCTCTTTAGCCCAAGTAATTGCTCTATCACATGATACGAGGAGGTGGCAAATTCCCAGGTTGCAAGAATTTGCATCTCAGCATTGTTTCTTCTCACCAATCTGTATAGCCACAGAGATGAAACTGTTCTACTAAATTTTTCCAGCACCATGAAAACACTAATTCCAACAGTTCACTTGCACATGCCGAGCACACACTGTCTAGGTCAGTAGTCAATACAAGACTTCAGCAAGCACTAAATTAATGGGATGGCGTGACATTAAGAGGTACCACGTTGCCAGAAGTGCCGTCCTCCTGGTAAGATGCAACATGGATCCTGAAAGTCATTAATGATCCCACAGTAGTTCTAGCAATACTAACGTTGCTCCAAGGAGGGTCTTGGTGAAATTCCGACTCAGATAATCACATCCCACCAGCCAAGGTTCGCTCTAGAGTTTCAGCTACACGTGGTGTTTTAAAGGGTCCTGCAATGCTGAGAGAAGCACAGATGTCTACACCTCAGCACAGGAGAGACTGCATTTTGGATATGGGATCACCAAACTGCCCTTTATACTGTATTTTTCCCTTCACAGGGGTACAAGTTAACATTCAATTAGGAACTGGAACGATTTTCATCAAAGGGCAGAGCTATGCAGCATGAGGAGGAAAAAAGGGGAGGGGGGGGAATGAAGTCAAGTGTTACGACTCAAAATCTGGTCTCTGTTTTAAGATGTTTGTGATAGAGACTTCAAAGACGTTTATTAAAAGTCTACAGTCGTACATATTTGGGATGCAAAGAACATATCTGGATTAAGCAGACAGGAAATATAAAGTGTGCCAGGACATAACAGAATTTAAATAGATCAATAAACATAGCTACTAGAACAAGAGTTCTCAATTTTTCCATCTCATGACCTTGCATTAGCATAAAGTTTTGAAATGTCCCTTTCATACTCTCTTGTTTACCCATGCTGAAAGAAAAAGGCAGATCACGTCTCTTCTCTCCCTCTTCCTAACCCCCTTGGGTTAGGAATCCATGATCAGAACCATGATGAACTGGAAGATCACTACATAATTACTCCAGTTAGCATGCAATTAAAATAATTCAGTATCACAGCATTTATTGAGTGACTGTAATCTGGCCAACTAACAAAACGCTACATTAAATATGCCATGGTTTCGTTGTTTGGGGGAGTGCGTGTATTTGTTTTTAAGGTTAATAAGGCCAGGGTAATTTTAAACTGCACTACTAAATCATGCTATTAAACCAGTAATGAAAACCAGAGAAAACTGCTGCTTAGATGTAAACCAAGCATGCGAGGGAAAGAGTGACAAGCAAAAAAAAATAACACTCAAAAACCCCAAATACATTTGCAATGTTTTGGGCTTCTTTTTTTTTTTTCTTCCTCCCTCTTTTTACAGTGTTATTAACTCACCTACCTGATGCCAAAAGGAGCTTTTTTGGGGTTTGGGTTTGTTTTTTTGGGGTGGTTTTTTTTTTGGTTTTGGGTTGGGGGTTTTTTTGTGTGTGTTTTTTTGTTTGTTTGTTTTATTTTTTTACTTAAAACAAAACAAAACCCCACAATACAAAACCCATACTGGCTATGAAATGGAGAAACCTGTACTCTCAAACACCAATCACACCCCAGCCAACGCACACCTTGACATTTCCCAGGGATTCTTTGATCAGCACAGGGCTTGGGGCCAACCTGTTCATTCAGAGGGGCCCCGGGAGACTGTCAGTGTCAGGAAGGTGGCAGCCAGGCCACCAAACCCCCGCTGCTTCGCCAAGGCTGTGTGCTCCGGAAGCCCTGGCGAGTCTCATCACTCAGCAGAGAGCCACAGACAGGCTGCAGGTTTCCTTTAGAGGCTTAGGTAAAATTGTTACACATTACCTAAAAGAAGGGGGATATGCAAACACATCAGAGATGAGATGACATGAGGAAGTTTCTGTAATTTATATTTCTGAAGGTCCACATCCCTTAACTCCATTTGCTGCATGTCAAAAACTCATTCATTCCACATCACCGCTTTCTTCAATTGTGTTAAAACTGCCTCTGGCCACATTTAATTACCAGGATATTTATATTCTTGATTAACATGCCTAAACGTATCCATTAAGGGTCAAATCCTGAGTGAAATCAATGAGACAACCTAGGCAAAGATGACTGCAGGATTAGTTACTATCATGCACTAAGTAACGGGAGGAAAAAAAATGACTTCTGAGAACCTTTGTAGAGAGGTATTTCTGGAGCATAAGATTTCTACAGCTTTTGAAGAATCCACAATTATGACTGCAAATAATATTTTTCATTCAGAATGCAGTAATGCAAAGAAACCAACAGCTAATGACCGACCCTAAAAAAAACAAGATGGAAGGTTATCTTCTTGTATTCACTGTCCTGGTTCTGCAATGGTTAAAAGGTCCCCACAGCTGTGCTGGCATCATCGATTAGGGTGAACAAGGAAGCAACAAAAAAATAAAGCCACCTTAATTTCAAGCTCCATTAGAACTGAAGGACTTGGGGCGGGGGGAGAAATCAATGTTTGGAAAATGGGAAAGGACAAAAATCTGCAAAAGGAAAAATGCATTTTCAGGCTAAGCTAATGCAAACAATGGATGGTGAACAGCACTTGAGGTTGCCCCTTTAAGATTGTGTCAGCATTTCCATTTATAAACTCTGATTTTAGTTACACTCTAGTAGATTACCACGGGCTTTGGTATTATTCTAGCAGATACCACAAAGTGTATCACAAATGGTAATATAAAATAGCAGTAAGAGCTCACTGGTTGAATAATGCACCCTTTCCATACCTGATGTCAGAGTGAGCATTTTTAAATTATGAGTCATATGCATACATACATACAAACAGGACATACAGTGCTGGGGCAAGCATCCTGGGACCCAAATTCTACTAACACTAAAACAGAAATCATGGTACTCTGAAAAACTTGAAAATATCCCCGATACTTAATTTCAGTCTGCCTCAGTTGCCACTTGGACAGATTTCAGTCTAACCTTATGCCCTCATTTAGATAAAAGCTCTTATTTCTGTATCTGGACTTCAAGAGAGCTACTTAGTCAATACTCTGAACATCCACACCCAGAAATCAAAACCAAACCCTGGTATGCAACCTTTAATTTCAGTTCTGCCTAGATCAGAAGGCCAAGGTGAAACTGTTGTACAAGTGAGGTAATTCAAAAGTTTTCTTCAGCGTAATGGAGCCAGGACTTCACCTCAAACTTTCTAAGCATATAAACAATGTACGCAAGGAGAACTTGTGTCCATTTCTAGCATCCATACAGATCTGCACAGAGCTGGATCAAGCCTTAGAAGTGAGAGCAAACCCAGTTCTTAAAGTTACCACCATAACCTTACAAAACAAGCATACAGGGAGGGCTAAATCTGATATCACACCGGTGTGAGCTGTTCAAAACACAAAGGACACAGTAAAGCATACTGCAATCAGTCAAAATAGTAAGCATAAATCAGGCCTTGATCCTGCAACTAACCTCTACCAGGTATCCCAAACAAGTTTACTAGAGCAGCACCAAACCTCTCTCTGACATCCATACGTAAACCAAACAGCAGGCGTCCAAGAGCCAGGCCCTAGCTCACATGTTAGAATAGCACAGCCTTGCCATATACTTGTAATAATTCCTCCTCCTGCCTGCCATTACTGTGACCTGAGAGAGGTGTGCTGCGACAGCGCTCACTAGAAGAGGACATCACAGTTTGCATCTTTGGAAAAGTGAAGAAATACCTTTTCTGAACAGAACGTCACTATTATGTTTATACACATATACCTCATCTTTAAGATACCAGCTTGCATGTGCGACCCTTACCTGGGATTTTTAAAAGCCATAAAGAAACAAACAAAAAAACAACATGCACTTATGTGCTAAATATAGCATCAAGAACCACTTGACTACTGTATTCAATTTTGAAAAGATTTTGCCAGAATAGGTCTTTTTGACAATTTAGAAAATCTTGATCTTTACAAACTCTTGACATGGGAATTGTTACAAACTGGATTTGCTGAAGGGTGTGTTTGTTGTGTTGCATGCAATTTAAGAACACAATCTTTGAAATGAGAGAGGAAAAATACAAATTCTATAATTTAATGGCAAGTCTAGAATCTTTTTCGTAATCTTCCCGGCCTACTGCTCTAGTGGGAGACATTTCCTGGACTCACAACCCTTTTATGTGCAAGCAATCTACATTTTACAACTGATAAATAATTCAGATAATTAATTGAGCTGCAATTTGGTGCACTTCTTTTTAGTCAGCACTATGGCATACCATTTAAAGAGGTTCTGTACAGAAAGTCCCTCTTGCTTGTTAACCCAAGCTGAGGCTTCTATTAAGGTGAATTCCTAGATTCTCTTAACACTTTCTGAATGTCTCACATCAGCATCCTGGGACTTCATGCCCTAGGATGCTCCCCTCCAATTTTTCTTGCTGTTTTACTCTCTAAGAAACAGGTATTTCCTGGAATTCTCCTTCTGCAGTGCTAACTGCCATCATTTGAGAGATTAGATCCTAGCATATCTCTCCATGCTGTCCACATACAGGCTGCTAGAACAGACTGCAACATCAGAAGGAACAGAGACAATAAGTAAATACTTTAGGTAAGAAAGCTGGAGAAGCTCAAGCAAACTGTCAGAGAAATCACTGGATGCAAAGGAGCAATGTGGGAGCACATGGCAGGAAGTCTAAGGATTATTTTCATGCTGTAAGAGCTTTGATAGAATTTAGAAGTCAGCAGAAACGTAAAATTCGTACAATAAAGATTTAATCATATTTGTAACCTTCACATAACTGCAGCAGTCAGCAAAGGCTAAGCATTAGGTCTATGCCTCTGGCATAAGTGCCCATATTCACCTCCAGAGGCACCACCTTCTCCTGCGCTGTGGTGTACATCGGCTGTACCAATGCAGAGTCCCACTGCAGCTTTGCAGGGAAGAGGAGTGCACAGACTTGCAGCTTCAGGTGCTTACCTGAAAAGAAGTTTCAGCCTCTTAATCAAGTGATGCTGTAACATATTTATGAACCGATAACACTACCTGCTCAAGCTGAAGCTTGAGGGACACCACACACACAAGAATAATGGAAGCGTTAAAGAATCTACAAACAAGTAAGTTTCACACAGGATTTAAGGCTAAATAAATTTGCTGCAACCTACACAGGCTTGTGAGTATGTGTGTTGAGCATCAAGAGAAGACGCGACTGAGAAAGTACAGCTGAGCCTAAAATGCTGACGATAAATGGTGAACCAGGTTCATTAAGTATTTGGGAAGAAGTTTTTGTTGGTTAAAGAGAAGAGTGATGGTAATCCTAGAAAGTGCAGACTGCAGACTTGATGCAGAATAGAACAGCCCTTCCCAATCCACAGAGTTAAAGCCTACCAGTGCGTCTGTGTAAATCCTGAGTAACAGCAGAGGAATTAGTAAAGTCTCGAAAAACAATGAACCAGATCCCTTCCTTATATCACATCACCTTCCAGGACACAATGGGAGCAACTTATGGAGGGAGAATTCTACACAGTGTAAAGGAATAGCTACACCTGGCCCGAAATAAACACAAGCCTGAAGAAGCCTTATGAAACTAATTAGCTAGGAAGAATGAAAACAAATACCAACGATCATCAGAAGGTGTAAGAAAAAGTAAGGTGGGTAGAAGCTTTTGCCACACTTTTTCTAAAGCATCAAATAATTTTAAGACCTACTTAGTTAACAGAGCTAATTAGAGGACGATCAGCAGTGTGCAACACGAAGGTCCTCTTACATAACTAAGAAGAAAAACTTAGTAAAAACCACTCTGAAAGGGCAAGATTCTGTTGTTGATGCCTGCATACCAGAACCTACAGATGAGTGCAGAGACTTGTTCATATTCTAAGCAAGTTACTTTCAGATAACAGACCATTGCCATGACATCAGCTAGACAGCTCGAGATTTGACCACAAATATCCTCACACAGAGCAGAGGATGATGTTCTGCAAAACAACATAAAAATCCTTGCACCTGTTAACTGCAAAACAGACAGTAACAAAACATTTAAAACTGACACTTTACTCAGGTGCCTGCAAGATGATCTAAAAATGGAGCACCTTGCCCTGCTTCCCACTGGAAATTGGTTTTAGCTAATTTGCTGTGAATGTTCTCTGCACTTGGCCTGCAAAAAATTTAAGATGCAAAGAACACATGTATTAGGCCTCAGACATGAGCAGTTAGATTTAAATTAAAGTGATCACTGATTACATCGCCAGTGTTAATCATGATTCAAAACAGTAAGCAGGGAACTTTGATTTAAACGATCGATTTTAATCCTGTTTTTCATTTGTACTTTTTATCTGTTTTCCTAAAGGGCGGGCTGAATCTCACTGGCCAATTTGGCCATTTAAACACATTGGTTTGCAATTAACCACCATTTTTACACCAGATTTCAAGCTTTTCCTAAACAGGAGGATACAATTGTATCTATATTCACAATATAAACTTATTTTAAAAGCACAGTATTTATTCAGAATCTTAAACATATTTATTAAGCTTGAAAATAATGACTGAGAAATTTCTTATTTACTAGATGACACTTACACATGATTTTACACGTGTTCCGTGTCAAGTTCCACTAGGATGGACTAGAATCCTATGAGAAATACACAATAGAAAAATGTTCAGTCCATTAAAATGGCTTACATAAAGAAAAAAGTATCCAGCTTGTATTTCAAAATGTTTGCCTTTCAAAGTGTCTCTATAAGACCAAAGAAATCATTACCTTTAGTAGCAAAAAGACAGATTGAAAGTGATGGCTAGACACAGAGGCACTTCAGCACCTAAACATGCAAACAGACCAATATTTAAGAAACTTTCAAGAATGCCTATGCAAGGTAAGTACCCAGTTCCCACAGAAACCACCTGGAGTTGAAAATGATGGGTTTCAGACACCAAATTTGCTTAAGCATGGCTGAAAATCTCTTCATTTCAGGTGGTAAGATATTAAAAAAATAAAAATCTCCCAGGTCCTTCAAGGTTTTCTGATTAAGAAATCTTATCTGTCACTTATTTTTTGTTTAAAGAATAAATATGCTTATTTTTATTTAAATAATTTTAACAGTTTATAGTAAGCTTAGTCCACAATGTCAACTGCCATGAATTCAAACTTAAACACTTCCTTTTAAAAAAAGACATAAACACATTCTAATGAAAAACGTTCAAATATTGACATCGGTCTTAAAAGAAACATACTAGAGGAATAGAAGAGGAGAAGATGAGATGATCACCGGAATATACCATATCAAATGATAACTCCGTGAGATCTGGTATAATTAAGAAAGAAGAAAGCCTTCATGTTTTCATTAGGTAACCAGTAAAATAAGTAAAATGTGAGTATTACACAGTCCTACTCATTTTCTCATATGCCACAAATCTCAGATCCAGAGTCACTGCTTCTGGGCTTGAGAATCTACAATAAGATTGTTCTTAAAGCAGAAAGGAAAACCACCAGAAATCAAAGAAGAATTAACAGTAGTAGTAAACCTAGAGGGGAAAAAAAAAAAAAGCTCTTGGAAAAAATCTAGACAGAATGGGGTCAAGGAAGACATGTACCAAGTTTAACATCACCAATTAGAAATACAACACCAGAAATTGGAACAAAAGTATAAAATGAGAAGATACAGAAAGTAAACAGTGCCACTGGTTTAGAGCTCTCAATCTACAATCATGCAATAGATAGTCTCCAGAGTGTGTTAATTTTTAGTGAAAAAGGGGGGAAAAATCATCTGGGGAGGGCAAGAGATCACCAAAGATGCTAGGAATTGCCAGAAGATGAAAAGGTGCAAAGGCACAAGCAGAAATCCCATCTTCAAGAAACATGTTAGATGCTCTGAGTAGTCAGTTCTCACACAGTCACCCCTCTGCGTTCCCAGCCCAAGAGGACTGTAGGCAGCCCAAACACGGAGAAGTACTGCTTGCACTGCGAGGAAACATCTCCTTGCCACGGGCCGCAGGGCGCACACACAGCCTACAGGAAAGGCTATGGGCCTTAGAGAATAGGGCATCAAGTAAATCTGCCTGAAAATAGGAAACCCCAAGGCTCCTACACTAGAATGAGACTCGACTAAGGGCCCATCCACCCAAAACAGACAGCATCAAATGCTTAAATAAAACGTACCATTAGATAAAATGGGGTAACTTCACACGCCTCCCTTTCCCTTTCGAAGTTAAGTAGTTTAGGGCATACTACATCTGCGAAAAAGAAGAACTTGCAACTCTTTTGACCCTCCTAACTTAGCCATCTGCCAGTAAGGAGAGAAAATATACGCTTCAAAATGATTAACCAGTAATTCAGACTGTTATCTTCAATGCAACCCAGAACATCAATTCTATAACCAGCTCCTGAGTAACAAATACCACAGATTTCTTCATCATGAAGATATTCTACAAGGGCAGGCAACTATCATAAAGCAAAAATAGATGGGTCACGTTAGTTTCTAAGACACATGGCGAGATGATCTACAGGAAAATTTACAAGATTACTGGTACTCACACTGGTAAGGCATATGAAAGATGGCAAAGTCAGTTTACCACCAAGACAACGTTATGACATCTGAGATACAGTGAAACAAAAAGCTATACTCACCTCTTTTGCATGTTGACTTAAATGCCCCCTATTCCAACACCTCAAAACTGCCAAGTGGTTCCACATGGGTTCTTCCAATCAGACATTAAAAAAATGTCTCAAAACTATGAGGGAGAGGTATCCCTGTGCAATTTAGGCTTGCAAAGCCAACAAAGACAGGTCCACAGAGGCAGTAAGTACATATCTAGTTCGTCTTGACTTAAAGTACTTCTGCTGATGTGGTACTTAATGCTGCTTCTGATGGCTAACTCAAACATCTTTCATCATTGAAAGCAGCATCTGCCCTCTGTACTTCCTCTAGCCAATCAATTAAACACAGAGCAAGACTATTTCCACAATGGCCTTAGAAGAGCTTTGAACCACAGCACAGGAGTGGCAGTTATGAAGGCAGTGTAATTCACATGTCGGAAATGTCCCTACCTGGATATCAGTGTCCTTCACAGGTTCAAGAGGCTCAAATGTAGTCGCTGCACTTAGACTCTCCAGTCTCTGAGAAATGTGAGATATATCAAGCCCTCTAGACCCGAGAAGAACAGACCTATAAGCAAGAAATTGTACAGGTACAAAATCAGTATTGAACAGACAGAACTCTAAACCCAAATTCATTGCCAATATTTAGGTCAGCAGCTAGCCATGTACAGACAGTGCTCCTGGCTGAGTTATGAAAACTGCACAAAACCCAAACTTTGAACAGCCCTATGTGTATATCTAACCACCTCAGCCCTTCTGAACTCTTTCTGCTGTTCCACTGCAGTACTGCACACTTGCCAAGTCCTTCCAGATAGAAAAATTCTATAGCATGTTTTAAATGTCTTCAGCAGCGGCCAGAACAAGGTACTGCACTTTTTGGCTTTAATGCCCGAAATCAGGAATGGTAGCTCCTTAGATAAATCCTTCAATTGCTGTATTTTTTTTTTGCAAGTAGCAGAAAGGTGGGGGGAAAAAAGCCCAGCTTTGCAGTCATTCTGTGCCTCCCAGGCACGTCCTCCTGGCAAGACTCCCCACACGTTAGAAACCAAACCCATAAACAGCTTCTATCCTCTGCGTAGTTTCCAGTGCTGGCACTCTGTACTTACGCCTTAACATCTGCAGTCTCCTGGGAAGTGCGGGTCAGAGTGCAGGAACGTAGGCGCTCCCCAGCCTGCTGGATCTCCTGCAGGTTGCGTTCTACATGAGGCAGCTCAGAGATGCCTTCTGTCTCAGCTGCAAGCTGTTCTGCCTGCTGGAGAAGCTCTCCAAAGCCTTCAGTATCCATCTCTGTTGCAGGTTTCACTCAAGATGCACAGAAACCTTCAGAGAAAAAGAAAACACTCTTGCTCAGCTGTAAACAGTTTCTATACATACGGGCGCACAGACAGACCAGCAAGAGCAGGTCTTCTACAACAGGATACTCTTCTGCCCATCCTTGGCAAGCACTAAACATCAAGGAAATACTTTCAAGGGGTCTCAGAGAGCTTTGCCTTGCAGGACTACGTTCTTAAGGCAGATCTATGGACCTGTCAGAAGTGGGATGTAGATGCCATATGACAGCTCATATATTGCCACGATACAAAGCAGAGTGAAAGCACAGCAGTCCCTGTGAAGAACTTGGTGTTAATTTAGCTATAAACTAATTGTATATACAAGTAGTTTGGTGAGTTGGACTCGATGATACTTATGGGTCCCTTCCAACTCAAGATACTCTATGATTCTATATTTTTATATATAATAAATGGAAACACATAAATATGCATGCATAGGTATCTATGTATATATGAGGGCTGAAATCACACGACTTATAAACATGAAGTTAAATTAACAGCAAAACAGACGAGCACCTACATGTACATAGACAGCCATAACTAGCCATCTATTAAAATGTATTAATCCATATGTCATTAACCCCCAAAGTCAAAAGAAATAAGTAAATGTTGTTCCAACGCAGAAGATGTGTGTCTAACTTCGATGCATGCAGAGAATTTTACCAGTGCTTCTGAGAATTGCTTGCACAGATCAAATGAGAGAATAATTAAAGAAACTTAAGGCAAGGGCTGCACTAGTGCATCATGCAGTTCCAAAATCAGAATGGAGCCCGTTATTTTTACAGAAAGGACAAAAATGTACTTGCTTAGGATCAATGTGGGAAAAAAAAGTGTAGCTGCAATGGTGTCCACATCAATGAAATATGAAACCCAAACTCCCAACTTCATGCACCAAATCCATGATTTGCAGCTAAATCAGCTACATGCTATGACCACCCGGCACCTCTGTAAAGCCACAGAAATCATACAAATCTAGTCTTGCTAAATGGTGCTACAGACATGGGAATGTCCGGTACAATCCCCCATAGCATTTGCACCCTAACCCAAAGTGCCTGGGATCAAATAAGACAAACCAGATCTCAAGTATTAACTCCAGCTCTTTATCATTTACTGAAAAGTAAAATCAATGGAGACTATCTGCTTCAAGGGAGCCCACCAAGAAGAAAACAGGGCATTTTTACAAATCAAAAATAGCCTGCAATTCAAGTATTTCTTGGTACCCCTCAACCATACCAAAGCAATTTAATAGTACAATTTCAATACTCCTCACATTCTCAGCCTCACCACCATTCCCAAGTACAACTACCAGCGGCAATGGCACTGGTTTTGTCTGTCTGGACAAGTGACTTAAAAGCACTGCATGATGATTCATTCAGACATATGCAATTAGAAAGAAAAACCAATCCGTACTGCCTGGGTGCCAGGACAAACCCTAACAGCCGGCATCCAAGAATGGAGAATTTCACAAGCGCTCCCCACCCACTTCTGGAAAGCTGGGAGCTGCTGGGGGAGGCAGCGATCATATTTGCATTGACTTGTTAATCAGGTGAGATAGCAGAGACTGGATTTGTTTGAACGGATTAGCATGTCACCAACATGGAGGGGAACGGGGAGGGGGTGGGGGTGGAAATAAGCAGTTTCATGCCCTGCAATGCAGCACAGAATATCTTTCCAGTGTTTACTTGCAATAACTCAGGTGCACCCCTGCCAGCAGCAGCCTCTGTTGGCAGACACTGACCAGAACAGCCATGCTCCCGTACAGTTAAGAACTGATCAGGTCCTCCGGAAGCAGTGACTGCAAGAACAGCACAGGCTTCAGCTTGATTTGACCCGATCCGGTCCGCTTCCTCTTTTCATTACCAATGAGATAAAAAGTCAGGAGCGTAAGAAGGCACTAACTTCTCAGAGCACTGAAACCAAAAGTACGGAGAATCAGTACTATAAAACTGCTCCCAAACCTGCACTTTTTAGCCGCTGACTCCACATCAATACCACATGAGGTTTGTCGCATAAATTTGCCAACGTAGGACAATTGCAACAAGTCTGTGAGATCGAACCGAATTCAGCAAATACAGAATAAACTACTTATTTTAGAGCAAGTTAAACTACCTGTGATTATAACCAAGCACTGGAAATGACAGCTGAAAACTTACCTAGAGAGCCAACACTAAACAGCTTTTTCTAAGCCACAGAATTCAAATATTTAGACTGAGTAACAGCACGAACAACTCCGTCTCCACCCTGACAGAATTTACTGCATTCAGGAGACTGCAGTCTGACTCTTAATGCTGCTGTGCAAGATGGAAACTGCTATGACAGTAACGAGCAGAGCGATGGCAGGTTTTCATGTCTGGCTGGGGAAGGAGCAACAACTGACACCTAAGGGAAAGAAAATACATCAGAAATTAAACTAACTTCTGTGAAACCAGATCAACCTTGGGCTAAAAGCCAGGACCGAAAAGGCTCTTCTGTAAAACAACTTTGATGACTTATCAATAGAAGCTGCTGTGTCAGACTGCTATTCCATTAAACCCCAGTTTAATGTTTCCCCAACATTTAAAACCACAAATAAGCACTATATATTGTACAAGTTGACTGGGTTTAAGCCAAAAAGAAACTGGAAAAGATGATAACAGGTTTCTTAAGTCTATTCAGACTGATTATAAATGATGATTTATTACCTAAAAACCCCTCAAGAGCACTACAATGCTGTCTAATGAAGAATGCTGTGGCTATTATACTCCAAATATGGCCACGATTAACGTTTTACTGTACTAGATTCAGAAAGATGGAAAGCTGAAATACTCCAATGCGTATGCAAGCGTCTGTTGTACTTCACATGCTGACAGGCTTTGTGTCATCCAATTAATTAACTTTGAGAAACAAACTAAAAAAATTTAGATTTTTCCAGTGCTTTGAAAAAAGAAAGGAGGAAGACTTCACAGGGAGAAGGAAAGCCTCACCCACTACATTCAGAATAGCTGATGGAGCAATACAGTTCCACAAGTTGCAAAGACATTCTTCAAAATAGGAAACAAAGAGGAAGAAATCCAGCATTGCCCTCTCACAGAGGCTCCTGCCCCAGACTGTTCAAGAGACCCAGTCTGAGGGGCCAGGATCAGCTTCTTTTGGAAGGAAGACACAAGAGCACACTAGTAAGAGAAAATGGGCAATTCTTTACTTGCTGTGGCCGAGATCTAAGGCAAAAGTGCTTTTCCAACAAGCTCCAAGCCTGGGCTGCTACAGATAGTATACCAGCTTCTGTCTACTAAGCTCAACATGAATAAGTAAAAGGCCCATTCTGCAAGCCTGGGGAATTCTGTATGAACAGCAGTAATAATACCTAGCTCTCACACAGCAATTTGCCTAAGCAAGGCATCCAGACATTTCAGAGAGGCAGTCAGCAGCATAATCCTCATGTTACAGACAGGGGACCTGATTAAGAAATGCAGAGATGGAAATCAAAGAGCAGGTGGCCAAATTTTTGTTTGTTTGTTTTTAAAGGAAAGCACAATGACATTTATAGGATATTAGACACTGAAGTTGCCTTCTAAGGATGCAGACACTCTGTCACTGGAGCTTTTTAAGAGTGGGACAGGCATAAAGAAGAAGTGGCGTAGACCTACCGGCCCCTCACCAGGAGCAGAGACACATCATTGGGGTCAATTCTTGAGGTCTCTTCCTGCCTTATTTTTCCATGTTCCACAAGCAGAAGTGACCAAGTACAACCCAAATATCTGCTGCACATTTTCAGCAGATCCCCCTCTGGTATGTAAAGCACAATAATAAATATTTAATCAAACCTAGCAAAGGGAAAACTTCCATACCCTAGCTACACAAAAAACACATGAAATCAGGATAGGCCAGCTTAAAAAAAACCACCTAAAACCTCCAAGCTATACTTGGTACTCCATCTGGTACAACAGCCCGTTCCCCCAGCAACAAAAGGCTGATGCAGGAAAATCCTGAATAGGCCAGACAACAATCTTCCAAACTTATTGTTTCTTCTACCACCCATCAATTAATCGCCCCTTGCCTCCCATAAAGACTTTCAGTCCTGTACACTTTGTTCTTCATCTCATCTGTAGGTAGACATGCAAAAGTCCAATCTTTTTATGATCTCAAAGAGCTCTTACAGTACATATGTTGAACAAAAATGTTTTTCAAAGTTTTAAAGGCGGTAACATTCAGTTATTTGCTCTTACACTGTGAGAAAGAACAAACAAGGGCACGCAACTCTTCTCTATCCTGTTCATTATTTAACCTGGAACAGAACAGTACGCATTTTAAATTATTTCTTCCAATATACACTATCATGCATTTGTCAACACTGCCTTTTATCTGTCATCTGACTTTGAAGTTCCTCACAGAGGTTTTAATTCCCCACTATCCTGAATAGCTGACTCGGCTGGCAGTTTTGCCATCTCATCACTCTCCATCTTTTCTGAAAATTTAGTACTTATTTTAAGCACCTGATTCTCACCCAACTCGGCAGGGCACTAACTTTCAAGGGGTGGCAAACTGACCCTCATTAAATAGAGCATTTAGTTTGGAATTTGAAAGTCCTTACAGGAAAGCCCAGATCCTCCCCCCTCACTGTATTTCTTGTGATATTATCACCACGGGCACATCATGGATTTAGATGACAGAATCACATACATTCTCCAAGCAATTTTTAAGCTTTTCTATTTGGCAGTCCCTAAGAAGTTTTCCCAAGGAGCAGGAAAACCTTTTAGAGACACAACATAAGCAAACAGCAGTAAAGCACGCAGGAACTGGCTTTTCTTTGTCACCCTCACTTTAGTTGTCCATAACCTAACTACCATCCCATAAGACAACACGAACAAATGGAAGGAGGAGGGAAGTAGCCCTTGCTTGCATTTGGACTTTAATTCAACCCTTTCCACTCGCTGTGAATATATTCTGGTTTAGAATAATGTTGGGACACACATGACACCCAGCACTCCCCAGTAGTTGCTAATTAAATACCAGTGTCCAGTGCATCCAGAGCTCAAGTTTTAACACAAAGGCAGTTCAACATCACGTCACAGAAGTTCAGCTGTTGCCTGCAGTTGGGACCAAACAGCAAGAGTTACTTACTCTGTGCATTTTGTACACTTTATGATAGCTCTTGGACAATCAAAACCATAACACGGAGTGAATCTTGCCTAGGAGGGACTATCAAATAGCATTCTTTAGGTTCAGAAATAAGAGTTTTGCATCCAAGATGCTCTGCAAGAAATCCTAATTGTCATTTACACCTGTTTTGCGCAAGAATTCAGCACTGCTGTTGGTAGAGGACTTGTGAGCTGGAGTAAGGGAAAAGGGCTAGGCATCATTCTCATTCAAGGACAGTCTGAAGGGTCCACTTCAAAGATTTAAAGATAGCTATCCTGTCCTGCATCAGGCTTACTGACCTGAAAAACACAAGAGTCCCAAGTATCATACATGGTTTACCTTCTCCATTCAAAAGTCTTCTATATCCTGCCAGACATACATGAAAGCAATGCTTGGCAGCTACACGAGCTTACAAAAACCTGCTGTGAAACAAAAGTTGAGCCAGGGACAGCGTAGAGAACACTGTACTTTTCATGAGCTCCCACCACCAGGTACCTGGCAGCAGGTGCTCTTCCCCCAGTCAGGAATCAACCAGTAACCCCACGGTGGCAAGGAATGCTCCCTCCCCACCCGCCCCCGAACTTGAAATGGAGACACCACATCACACGCGTACACAGACCCACTCCCCTGACACCTCCCCATTCAAACAACGAGCTTCTGCTTCCTGAAGCACCAACACGGCACCTTGGTTAAACGCTAAACTCCCCTTTTGCAGCTGGCCTTTGCACTGCCGACCAGCACAAACCAACTCGGATGAAAAGACTACTCCTCGCACACACAAAGCCAGCCCCGCTGCTTTAACGAGGGTTATTTTTCGGACAGGGACATACAGACCCCCCGAAGGAGCCCCAGGGGAAGGCCTGCGAGTGCTGCTCGCCGCAGCGGCCTGCACTGCGGCTGAGGCGCTCGTCAGGGAGCGCCAGGGGCCGCGCCGCGGCTGCTCACGCCCTGCCTCAGGCAGCCGCCTCCGTCAGGGGGCTCTCCTCAACGGAGGCCCCGCCGGAGCCCCCCCACCGCAGGGCCCGGCCGGCGGACAAAAAGAGAGAGCCCCAGGCGAGAGGCGGCTGCCGCGGGCTCGGGCCTCGGCGCGGGGGGAGGACAGAAGCCGCCGCAGTCCCGCCGAGGAAGGGAAGCCATGACACACCCGCGAGGCGCCCTCACCTACCCACCGCTCCGGTCGCCGCGCCTACCGTCCCCGCGCCGCGCGCCCCTATTGGCCGCCCTCACGCCCTTCCCCGCGCTCCCATTGGCCGAGCCGCCGCGCTTCCCCGCGCTGCGCGCTCCTACTGGCCCAGCCGCCGCTCTTTCCCGCGCGCCGGCTCCCGCCCCCTCGCGACAACAGCTTTATTGAGGCGCTCGGAGGCGGACATGGACAGCGAGGTGGGGCGCGGGGCGGCTGCCTCCGGAAGCCGCGGGTTCGAGGCTGCCCCCCTACACTCCGCCCCATGTGCTCGGCGCTGCGCACACCGCACCGCGGCAAAATCGCGCGCGCACACACACAAAAAAAAGAGAAATAATGGAATGAAACAAAGTGCATGGGGTTTTTCCTTGCTGTCCTCCCTCTCCCTTTATAGTCATCACTAACTCATGATGACAAACCCCATCTGAGAGCTGATTCCTTGGGAGGTAAAATGAGGGTAATAAATTCATCTTGCGTTTACCTCCTGTGGCCAAATACACCAGCAAACAAACCCACAGCCAGCAGGTGCTCTCTCCATCATCAGTGGAAGGGTCTTGGGAAGGTGTACAGGGATATGCTGTGTTTGACCCCCTTAAGGGTACAGACTGGGGGGCAGGACGTTAGCACAAGCCTTACAGCAGTGTTATGGTTTGAGGAACTCACAACAATTTATTGTCGTTCAGACAATTATTCTCCCACCCCATGACCCCTCCCCACCCAGGAAGGGGAATCGGGAAAAACCAGGGAAACCCGGGGGCTGCAATATAAACAGATTTAATAGAATAAGACTAGATACTTAACAGTAAGAACACTAAAGAACCAATATTGATCCCGACGCCAATATAAAACATACAAGGATTATATCCGGCCCATTCTATCCGTAGGAAGCCGTGCACTCCCAGCAGGGGACAGCAAATGTGGGACACTGCGAGCGCTGCGGCTTCCGAAGGAAGGGAAGGACTCAGGGCTCCGGCACCGGGGCAAGGAATTCTCAGGATCGCAGCCATCATGGGAGAGAGAGCATCGCAGCAAACTTTCTAATTTCTATTGAATGTGCCGTTGATGGTATGAAATAATCCTGTTGGCCAGCTTGGGTCAAGTGCCCGGGTCTCGCTCCTCCTCGTCCCTGCACCTGGTGAGCTCGAAAACACTGAGACCTTGAAACCCACACACCATAGCTGGCTCTAAAGTAAATATTTTCACAAATTCAGGCACTAGAGTCTTCTAAAAGGGCAGTTTTCCCAGGTTTTAGAAGAGGCCTTACTGAAAAGTAAAATTACCAAAAGAGAAATTAATCCTGTTTCGCTCAAATCAGGACAAGCAGATATTGCCAATGACCCAGGATTTGCAAGGTAAGATCTGGGAACTGGGAATTTTGTGGACCCCGATAGGGCACATCCAACAGCCTGCTTGTGGAAGAGCTGAGGGATGGACCTTGTCACTGCTCTGAAACATTACCGGTCAAACCTTCAGTAGTCCATCCCTCATACCTGCTACCATGTCTTTTGCCTTCCTTAAGGCTTGTTTTAATGGGGCTCCCATTTGCCTAGCTCTCTCCATATCCCACGCCCTTTCTCCCCAGTGAAGAGCAATTCCTGCTGAGGAAATCCCTAGCACCACGGCCCAGCTGCAGCAACCTGCTCGGATGCGTGATACCCAGCACGGGAAACGGCTGCAGCACCAAGATTTCCTACAGCCCTTCAAAGCCAAATGGATTTCCCCATTAATACAGCCTCTACGTACAAAAGTTTTTGGGGATTTGCCAGCTGTTCCTGTGCCTAAGGCAGCCCCGAGCCCAGGGGCAGCGCTGGCCCGGGCTGCGCTCGCTCCCTCCTGATTGCTGAGTGCAGGCAGGAGGGTCGGGGTGCATCCCTGCCCGTTGATTCATGGAGTGGAAATCTGCCCTCACCAGGATGCGCTCAGGCAAATTGCATCCCAGCCTGCTCCAACACTCCAACTCAGATTTTCCCAAGGGTGTCTCCTTGCATGGGGGATGACAAGCGTCAAACATGACTCTTCTCGAAGGCCCCTGGGGGTTTTTCTTTGCTTCACTAAATACAAGTTTTTTCAAGCCTTCATACATCATCTCCTACCAATTCATTTTTTCCCCGTCACAAGCGTCACTTAGGGCATATAAAACCATCCAAGGTGGGTCTAAAATGTAGCTAGACGGGGAGCTGCCTGCCTTGATGGTCTGCCCGTGCCCCAGCCACCCGCATCGGGAGCATCTTGGGTATATGGCAGAGATTTAGGACCCCATCAGAGTGCAGGATGGCCCATAAGCACTTCTGCTATAAATTCCAGCCCTGCCGGGGCTGCCCTAATTCCACCGGCCCTGCTTCAGGTCTCTGAGGAGGTGAAGGTGACTCACAACCATTCCAGCTCAACTGCCTTCCCCAACAAAAAAAAAAATAGTGCAAACGCCAAATTTTCCCCCTCTGAGGCGGTTAGGTTGCTCTCCCTGCACTGTGACAGTCGCTCATTCTTCAGCAGCTGGCTAGTGACCCCAAAAAATCAATGTTTTCCAATGCTGGGTGCCTGCACGGCTCCCGGGAGTCTGTGTTCTTTGTAAATCTGTAGGTTTTAACTCTTTCTGACGTCTTTAGCACTATATGCCGAGTCTTGGCACATATAAAGTGTGTTTTCCCTGTGCCATGGGCTGATCTGGGGTCTGCTACATTTGGGCTTGGCCCCAGGGTGCCCAGTTACACCCTCCGTGGAGCTTCATCCCAAAAATTAGCAAGGGGAGAGCGCGCGTGGCACTGGGGCCTTTGGGGCAGCCACTTCAAGGGATGCACCAGTCCCTGGTAGGGTGCCCTGATGGCATGGGTGTCCTGATGGTGTGGGTGTCCTGATGGTATGGATGTCTTGGTGGGATGGATGTCTTGGTGGGACGGATGTCTCGGTGGGACGGATGTCTTGGTCTGATGGATGCTCTGACAGGATGGATGCTTTGGTGGGAGATGGGTGCCCAGGCAGGATGGGTGCCCTCGCAGGGTGGCCATGCCACCCCAGCTATCCCTGAAACCTATCCAGGCTCCCAGGGCAGCTTTCCAGCGGGAGCAGGAGGGTGCTGAGCTCCCCGGGGACAAGTGCTGGTGTCCCCCGGGACGGGTTGGGGGGAGCAGCCGCCCTTGCAGGGCAGGTGACACGGGGGGAGCCGGGCACAGGCAGGACAGCGTGGCTGGACGGGCGCTGCGGGGCGGCGCTGGANAGGCGGGGTGCCTGTCCCCCCTGCACGGCGTGCACGGGGTGATTGTCCCCTCTCCACGGGGTGCTGTCCCCTCCGCACTGGGTGCCTGTCCCCCCTCCACGGGGTGTATTTCCCCTCCGCGCTGTGTGCACGTCCGCTCTGCGCAGGCTGCGCAGGGTGCGCGTCCCCTCTGCCCTGGGTGGATGTGCTCTCTGCGCAGGGTGCGCGTCCCTCTCCACGCGGCGCCCGTCCCCTCCCCACACGGCGCCCGTCCCCTCTGCGCAGGGTGCCTGTCCCCTCTTCACACGGTGCCTGTCCCCTCTGCACACGGCGCCCGTCCCCTCTGCGCAGGGTGCCTGTCCCCTCTTCACACGGTGCCTGTCCCCTCTGCACACGGCGCCCGTCCCCTCTGCGCAGGGTGCCTGTCCCCTCTTCACACGGTGCCTGTCCCCTCTGCACACGGCGCCCGTCCCCTCTGCGCTGGGTGCTCGTGCCCTCTGCACACGGCGCATCTCTGCGCAGGGCACACGTCCCCTCTGCACGGCGGGTATTTGCCCTCTGCGCACGGCCCCCCCTCCCTGCCCCGCGCAGGGTGCGCAGGGTGCCCGTCCCCTCCGCACGGGGCGTATGGCAGCACCACCCGGGCCGTGGGGACAGGCCGGCCTCACGGGGCTGGTGCGGAGCCAGCAGCGGTGCTGAGCGCAGCCCGCCGGGTGCTGCACCCCGCTGCTGGGCCGGGGGTGCGCCCAGGGCACCCCTCCCCTGCTGCCCCCGGTGCCCAGGGGCGATGCAGGGTCACCTCAGACCACCTCTGCAGGCTGAGCTGTGCCTTTCTTCCAGGGGCTGTGTCCTGGTTTGAGCGACACAGGACAACGTTCTCTGCCAATGCCTGGGAAAACTGCGCTTTTAGAAGACTCTAGTGCCTGAATTTGTGAAAATATTTACTTTAGAGCCAGCTATGGTGTGCGGGTTTCAAGGTCTCAGTATTTTCGAGCTCACCAGGTGCAGGGACGAGGAGGAGCGAGACCCGGGCACTTGACCCAAGCTGGCCAACAGGATTATTTCATACCATCAACGGCACATTCAATAGAAATTAGAAAGTTTGCTGCGATGCTCTCTCTCCCATGATGGCTGCGATCCTGAGAATTCCTTGCCCTGGTGCCGGAGCCCTGAGCCCTTCCCTTCCTCCCGAAGCCGCAGCGCTCGCAGTGTCCCACATTTGCTGTCCCCTGCTGGGAGTGCACGGCTTCCTACGGATAGAATGGGCCGGATATAATCCTTGTATGTTTTATATTGGCGTCGGGATCAATATTGGTTCTTTAGTGTTCTTACTGTTAAGTATCTAGTCTTATTTTATTAAATCTGTTTATATTGCAGCCCCCGGGTTTCCCTGTTTTTTCCCGATTCCCCTTCCTGGGTGGGGAGGGGTCATGGGGTGGGAGAATAATTGAACAACAACAAATTGTCATGGGTTTCTCAAACCATAACAGGGGCTCAGCCCGCAGCCCCTCGGCTGCACTGGCCGGGGTCACACCGGGGCCGTGTCAGCCCCAGCTTCCAGCAAAGCATCTTCCCATGAGATTTATTGGGTTTTTTTGTGTTTTTTTAAAACGCATTTAGGGCAAGGCAGGGCCGTAAGCCCCATCTCCGCACTAAGGCTCGGTGGCAGCAGGCGGTGCTGGGAGGCTGCTTAGGCAAAAGACACACGCTAACGCAGTAAGGCAAGGTATTTGAAAGGCAAACGGGCGCTGAGCTGGGTGTTGCTTTTCTCACCGCCGAGGGTGGGTACCCACCGCAGAGCCACGTGCCGAAGTCCAGAAAACCTTTGGGAAGGGGGCCAGCAGCTCCCCCCCCGGGGGCGCCTGGAGCATCCCAGGAAGGGGCTGGGCGTTAGGGACTGGCACCGCCATGCTCCCCCCTTGCAGACACCCCTCCTCGTGCCACCCAGGCTGGCAAAAAGGACTGCATGGGCATTTGGGTGCCCCCATTTTGGGGGTCGCCCCAGTGCATTGCTTTTTTTAAATTTGTCTTGTCCCTGGCCACCAAGGGCTGGAGGGGACATCCCGGTCAGGCTGAGCTGTCCTCCTGCCTGGAGAGGCAGGGAAGGGGTGAGGGCAGCAGGGCACCAGCCCTGGCAGCAGGGCTGGGAACCTGCCTCCATGGCAGGGCACACCCAGGGGACGAGTACGGGCAGGCAGGGGCAGCCGCCCCAGCCGGCGGCGGGGGCTCCTGTGCCTAAAAACCGACTTTTTCACTTGGCAGAGACTTTCAGAAGCAAAACACAGCCCATGCGCCTTCCCGTTGCCCCCATCCGCTTCCAGCACCTGCCACCCTGCAGCCACCCACCATCAGGGCAGCGCAGTGCTGCGTTTCACCCACGCGGGGCTTTTCCACGGCTCCGGCTGTCTCCCTCCTGGAGCTGGAGGTCATTGCAGCTCCAAGCAGGCTGCTCCCCAAAAACGGGCTGGAAAAAAACCACTTGGTGGTCATGCCTGGGGCAGGAGGAGCCAGGCACCATAGCTGGAGGTATTGGCCACAGGGAATCATCGCTTTAGAGATGGATCTGCTCTGCAAAGGGGTCGGGGTTTGGAAAGCACGAGGTTTTTTTGGGGGTGGGCGTTATCCCTGCCCATGAGAGCCACATCCTCACTGGGGTTTGGGCTGGTGCCTTTCAGCAGCGCCTCAGGGCAGATAGGCTGCCAGCCCACACCACCCTCCCACCCACCACGTTTGTTCCCACAAGCTCTTCCACCCAGAGCGTCCTGGTTTGACGACAGGAGGAAGCCCCGGGGTGTGTGAGCCCCAGGGTGGTGCAGGGACACCTGCCACGAAGCCAGAGAAAGGCAGAACGGGGCTGGAGCCACCCCTGCCCCACAGTCCTGGGCACATCCCCTCTGTCCTCACCAGGGGACCAGCACCTTAAAGATGCCCAGAGCCACCCCACATGCGTGATGAGGTCCATCCTCTGCCTCGGGAAGCTGCTTTTCTCCCCCAGGGAGATACAGACTCCACTCAGGGAAAGCCATGGGGGTGTCCGTGAGCAGCCCCCCACCACCCCGAGGTGACAGTTCCCACAGAGGAATCACGACCAGCAACAGGGCTCAGCCTCCCGCCCGACAGCACCACTCATACCTCCAGCCAAACTCCTTTATTTCCATCCAGTTTCACCACTGCTACAGAACATACAAAACCACGAAAAAATAGGCTTTTTTGTGCCCCCCACCCCCCATCCCCGAAGCGTGCCGGCTATGTACAGGCAGAGGCGAGCGGCTCAGTGGCAGCAGCTGCACTTGCTGCTGGCCGGCTCCTTGCAGATGCAGCCCTTGGCGCAGTTGCTGCAGCTGGCGGGGCAGCAGGAGCAGCAGCCTGCGTGGGGGGACAGACACAAAAGTTAGGGGGTGGGTGGGAAGGGATGGGGGTCCCATGGGGAAAGGGCACCCTGTGGAGAGTGGGAACAGCCCACCCCACCCCACCCCGGGCAGGGCTGTGATCCCATTGGGACAGTGGTTGGGGGTCTCCATGGCCACCCTACAGGGCAGGGATATCCCACCAAAGGGGAGCACGGAGGGTCTCCGGGGTGCAAGAGAAGAAAGAAGGATCCTCATGAGGGTCCTACAGGGCCGGGGCAGCCCCATGAGAGAGTGGTGGGGTGTCCACAGAAAGTCCTACAGGACAAGGGTTGGTTCCCCTATGGGCCAAGGGTCAGGAGGTCCCCATGGGGGTCCACCAGGGCAAGGAGGGGTTCCCCGTGGGGCAGGGAGGGTCCCCTGGGGCAGGAAGGTTCCCCTGGGGGGCCACCAGGGCAAGGAGGGGTTCCCCGTGGGGCAGGGAGGTTCCCCTGGGGGTCCACCAGGGCAAGGAGGGGTTCCCCCGTGGGGCAGGGAAGTTCCCCTGGGGCAGGGAGGTTCCCCTGGGGGTCCACCAGGGCAAGGAAGGCTTCCCCTAGGGACACCCTGCCCCCCCCGCCGCCCTGAGTCCCCCACTCACTCTTGCGGCAGCTGCGGCAGCGGCAGTTCTTGCACTTACAGGACCCGGCGCAGGAGCAGGAGTCACCTGGGGCGGGAGAGCGGCCGTCACCGGGACCCGCCGCAACGGG
>VYXH01002340.1:293129-329225 GCA_013397275.1 Burhinus bistriatus | reverse complement strand
CCCCCCCGCTGACGCCACGGAGACGTGCGCGAGCGGGCGGTGCTGGGCCCCGGTGGAGGCCGCGTCTGGCTGCGGGGCCGGCGGCCCGGCTCGGCCTCTCCGCCGCCGCCACCATCATAATGTTGGTGCCCGTGTTCACGCTGAAGCTCAACCACAAGATCCTGCCCCGCATGGTGGCGCTGGGCCGGTACGACGGGACGCACCCCTGCCTGGCGGCCGCCACGCAGGCGGGCAAGGTAACGGGGCGGCGCGGCCCGCCATCCCGCCCGCCTCCCCTCACGGGGACCGGGCCGCGGCCGCCGAGCTGAGGGGAAAAGGCCCTTCTCGAGGGCCGGGGCCTGCCCTGGTGGTGCTGCCGGGGCGTCCCGCGGCCCGGGCGGACGCTCTCCCGCCGGCAGGCCCCGCTCCCTTCCGCTGCGGGGCCGTACGCACCGCACCGGGGGCGGGGGGCGGCCTGCGGCTCACGGGGGTGTTGGCGGAGGTCGCAGCCTGCCTGTGGGGTTTTGGCTCTGCTGGTGTTTCCAGCCGAAAACCGTGTTACCGCCCGCCGGCTTCCCTGCCCGCCCTTGCAGAGCCAGGCGGGGGAGCGAGGTCTTGGTGGCTTCTCCTCCCTCGGCGTGCCGGGGGCGGCGGGGCCGGCGCTGGAGCTGTCTGCGGGCACGGGGACGCGACGCCCGAGGCTCTGCTTTGTGGCAGCAGGGAGTCTGCAAAAATTAATAGCTGGTAACCCGAGTTGCCGAGGAAACTTTCCCGTTTTCTAGCGGGCAATGGGATTTTTGTCAAGCCGTGGGTTTTATCGCGCCGTTCTCAGCCCTAGCACCGTTACGGGCTAAGCTCGGCGCTGATAAAGGGAGCGGTGCCAAGGTTTCTGTAGGGGATGCAAAGGCTGCGGCCTGCGGGAACAGAAAACGTTGTGTGTGCTCTGTTTGAGTTTGAAAATCAAACAAAAGAGAGTTAAATACAACCTAACTAATAAACAAAACATAGGTTGAAGCATAAACCCACAGAGGCGTTTTGGTTACTGTGAATCCAAACATGGTTCATCTGTGGTGTCTCCTAGCATTATTATTAATTTTATTTTGGAGCCTTTAGGAAGAGCATGGAGCAAGGGCTTGGTCGAGAGACAGTCTGTACAGCCATAAAGCAAAGGCTCTTAAGCGTAATACCCTATGATCCCCTGACTCTGCTCCAAACAATTACAGTGACTGAATATTGGTCAGTGAGATTAAAAACTTATCACAAGCCCCTTTTAAAATTAACTGTGTTCACCTACAGATGGAGGTTACAGATAGGTACCAGGTAAATTGTCCTAAATGTTTGGGGTTTTCTGACAACACTGTTACCAGCTGGATGTAATTTGTTTAGTTTGTTGTTGTTCCCTTTGGTTTGCTTTTTTCACCTTACTCCGAAGACTTGTCAATTGCCATTTTCAGAAACAAACAAAACAATGGTGGCACAACTCTGCTGACCAGAGCAGGGTTTTTCCTGCCATTTCCCTTTTTTGGTGTAGTTTAAAGAATAATTGTCAGAATCAGTATTGTTGTCAAAAACCCCAGTCTTTTGTCCTCACTTCGGTTGCGTGAATGCCCTTCTTCTCCATCGCAGTTATTATCCAAACAGTAGTCTGTAATGTTTGTATACAAACACATATGTGCTTTGTGATAATATTTATATCTTTGTTTCTACAGGTTTTTATTCATAATCCTCATGCCCGAGGAGAGAGGAGAACAAGCACAAACCGAATGGTGCAAAGTAACCAAGATTCCGACATTTCTCTTCTCAACATTAATCAAGGGATCACTTGTCTAGCTTCGGGAGTGCTAAACCCTCAGCTTGGTTATGATTGTCTTCTGGTTGGAACACAGACTAATTTATTGGCTTACGATGTGTATAACAACTCAGATTTGTTTTATAGAGAGGCAAGTTAATTTAAATGTCTGGTTTTTTTAGTATCTTCATTGTTTTCTTTTTCTTTCCGTTCTAAAGATCACAGTTTTTACGTTACTTTGTCAATTAATTATGCTTCAGTTCTTTGCATTGGTTATAGTACTGTATTCAGAACATTTTGCCTTTACACTGTCTGGAATATTTCAAAAGAAAAATGTGAATGTGATATATGTTTGTGTATGCATGTGTGAGAGCCAATTTTCGTGTGTCGCACATCACCTAGCAAGACAAAATTTAAAAGAATTAGCAAGCATTCAGAGCTCAGCTAAACTGATAGTGATAATGTTGGAAGCTCTCTTTTTCATCTGTGTACTCGGATGTCTCATTGTCTGCTGGTTTTTTTTCCTTTCATGTTTTTCTGTAGGTTTCAGATGGAGCCAATGCAATAGTTCTTGGAAAGCTGGGAGATATTTCGTCTCCACTTGCTATTATTGGTGGAAACTGTGCCCTGCAAGGCTTTGATTATGAAGGAAATGACCTTTTTTGGACAGTAGGTCTATGCATAATGCTTTTGATGTTATTACAAGATTCTTTCAATGGTACTAATTCATCTTTATTTTTTTTTATATGATACATATAAATTTGGTTGTTGATCTTTCTTAATTTATCTCAGGCCTTAAACTGTATTTTGGTCATGTATTCAGTGCACTCAGGTGTTGCTTGAATGTTGACTGTGTCAATTCTTCTGTTGCAGTTGAGGTCATAAAAATAGTTTAGCTTCTGATGGCTGTCATGGGTGTTGAGGACTGTCTGTCTTGTTTTAGGTTACCGGAGACAATGTTCGTTCATTAGCACTGTGTGACTTCGATGGTGATGGCAAAACTGAGGTTTGTAACCATTTACACGTGAATTCAGCTGTTTTCAAGGTCTTGTAGTGAAATTATAATAAGAACCCATGGGTTATCAAATATGACTGCTTTATATTACCAGTTAAAGTGATCCTTGTGTGGAAGTTGTGCCTTTTTCAGGCTCCAGTCTGGCAAAGACATGCACAAACGCTCAGTCCGTATACACGGAGCAGCATTGGTCTCTGGGACTACTTGGAGTGTGTAAAACTAGGTGTATCTGGGATCTTTACAGCATTACTGCCTTGCTTTGGTGAATTGATTACTAGCTGTAGTGGAAAACGTCTCTTTTTTTTTTTTTTTTAACTACACCAGGAGAGATACAATTAAATGACTGTGATCATCAAGGCATCTATTTCAGTGGTATTTCTTGAATACGGTTATAAATACTTTTTTTAAATTTCAGAGAAACAACTTGCAAGCATCTTACATGTAAAAGTGAGCTCTTAAAAAGCTTTGCTGTGAAGAGCTTCGTTTACGATTGGCAAAATCAAGAAACCTGTCTTCACATTCAGTCTCACTGTTTCTTCAGAGTAACATGGGGAAATTAAATATTCTTTGCTTTTCTGTTTTAAAATGAAGATGGCTTCTAACGAGCATCTTGCTGATAAGATGAGACAAACAATAGGAAACATCTGCTATCCTGATCACGCAGGCTGCAATAGATGGATGAAGCCGTGAATTTGTACGGCATTCTCTGTTGTAAATATTCTTCCATCCTGAAGGAATTGAAGGATCATGCTTATAAATATGAGTCTTTAAGAAATATAATAGTTTCTTAGGATAAGTCAGGTACAAGTAAATATGCTGTTAAATCACCATGATAAAAATACTTACTTTTGTCATCTGTCTTTCAGTTTTAATTATAATTACCTAAGCTTTTCTGTTGAGTTCCCTGAAAATCCGTGTTTGGAATGTTTACTTGGAATGGGTAATGTTTATAGTGGTGTATGGAAGACGTCTACACCTTTGGTGTTTTTTATAAATACTGTACTGATGCAGATCCATTGCTTGATTGAGATCTTCAGGAAGTGAAAAAATCCTAGGCTTTCCAATCAATTTCTGCACAGCTTCTCTTGGAGTGTATTTTTTTAATGTGCTGACAGGTAGTTATAGAAAGTGTATAAAGATGCAGAAACCAGGAAACTGATCTATGGTACTAACTATAAATGTTTTGCACTTGTGCTTCTAAGTGGATTTTTGTTGTTTTGCTATTTTTTTCTGATTGAAAAAGGTCCGTTCTCAGCAGTTGGTGTAATCTGATGCTACTTCAAGCTAAGCAGAGTTGGATGCATTATCCAACAAATTTGCCCAGCATGCATTTGGTGAGATTTTTTTTTAGGGTTCTTTTTAATCTTAATTATCTAGATAAATTTTTTTTTATTTTTTTTTTTTAATTTGTTTGTGGCTGTTTGTGTAACTGCCTCTGGTTTAAATTTGAAGTTCTGAGAAAATGCACAGAAACATCTTTTTAAATTGTTGTTTATCACTGTGTCTTATCTGATAAATGGGTGTCCTAGTTTCATTTCTGTTCTTCCCGCCACCCAGTAACAACATGTCTGCATTTAAAATAGACTGATTTTAAAACTGCATGAATATACTTCTGTCATTTAGTAGCTAACAAAACTAATTTGTTCCAGTCATAGCCTTCTTCAGGATTTTAGATAGATACAGGTTACTTTCTCCCGCCTTGCCAAAGACTAGGGGGGTAAAACCCCCTTTTCCTTGCTTTTTCAATTTCCAATCCAGTGGAATGAAAGTCATTGAGGGGGATGAGTTTAATCAAATGAAAAAAACATCTTCTGGGCACTTCTAGGAAATGCAGCATCACCAATAATTGTTTCAGGATTCTGTGCTTTTAGCTGGTCACTTCTTGCTGGTAGTTATGACTTGTCAAGAAATCCGTACCTCTTACCTATGTTATTTGTTGTAAATTATTTCAATACCTACAGTAAGGTTAGGTTGGTGTAATTTAGTTTGTCATAATTTGAAGCATCTTTACTTTGGAAGGAAAAAAAGCCTTTAATCTTTTTAAAAATCCAGCTTTGGTACAGATTTGCGTCTATTGTGCCAACATGGAAGACTCATCAGTTCCAGAGGGGAAAGGTACTACCAGGTTTTAAACTTCCATTTATAATTCTGTTTGTCATTGGTTTGATGGATGACTTTATGGGCAAGGCACTAAGCAGATCTGTTCCTTGGTTTCTCAGTTTTCAAAATACAAGCTATGACTTGTCACCATCTTTAGAAAGTGCTTTTCCACGAGGTCTCCTTTTCAGTTAATACCTTCTACTTGCTCAACTACGAAATAGGAGAAGAACTAAGATGTAAGAAACGATAAGGAATGAGAATGCAGAAGGCCCAATCCAGTGCTAGTGTCCTATTTGTTTAATCGTTTACATCAAGTTAAAGCCCATTTACCCATGCTTTGCAGTAGTGGCAGCCACCATGTAGGTTGGAGGAGCAGTGATTGTTTGATGCTTGGATTCATTGGTTCTGAGGTTTTTTTGAATGAGGGATGTTCACTGCTAAGCAATGAATTTTTTTTTTCCAGCTGTTTGCTGACAAGCTAGTAACTGGGAGTCAGTGTTTCTCTGAACCCATGTGGTAATAAGTCAGAACTGAGCTGCAGGTCTCCCACTCCGTCACAGACAACGTAGTATTTTTGACATATATAATTGCAGTTACGAATGATAACACTGAATCTTTTACAGTAAGACCATGGCCCTGATGTTCCAAAGTATCTTTTCTCATTCCTACCCCAGATACTGCACTATGCTTTTGTAGAGTTTAGCTTGACAAAAAAAGATATAACTAATACTTGATCAATGGGAGACTTCTGAAATCTTGGCTTGACAGAGGGTACCTTTTGTTCCACTGGCAAGTTTTCATACAGCCCTTAAAACTTCTTTGCTTCTGGACTTGGAATATTTATTTGCCCTCTGGGTCCTGGAGTATGTCCTTTTTATTTCCTTAGCTTGAATAACTATATTTAAGGTAGACTTTTTTTTTTTCCTAGCTTCTTGTTGGCTCTGAAGATTTTGACATCCGGGTGTTTAAAGAAGATGAGATTGTGGCAGAAATGTCAGAGACAGAGGTAAATTACTTCTAGCTAATGTTTATTATAATGTGTATTATAATGTATATTATTGCTGATGGAGCTGAAAGTATTGTGTACTGTAAAGCCTCACTGGTTACTCTGGTTCAAATGTATTGTGTAGTTAAATAGCTACTTAACTATTTGGCATAGTATCTATTCTGCCAGAACTACAAAAGTTAGAGTTTAGTAATGTCTTTCATTATGCATGGGGTTTTTTTGCTTTGTTTATTTACAAACCTTTTACCAGGTTGAGGAAAGTAACCATTGCTTGACTGAAAGTTGGGGCCCTGTCCAAAGGTGATTAAGATTACTGGATTGTGATTGAAGCTCTTTGTGCCTTCTGAGCAAAAGAATGTGTTCTACGGTTTTCCTCAAATGTGTTGACACAATCATGATGAAGTAATGTGCCTCTGTGTGTATCCAAACAGCGCGTGGCAGGGTAGAAGGGGGTTGCCCAGGCAAACCAGGAGGTTTATATTACCATTGGAGTTACACACTGGCTGTATAAACAGAGCTGCACCTTTACGGTGCCCAAAGTAAAATATGGGGCAGATAGGTTTTCAGAGGGATAGCTAAAAGGTGTGGGAGTTGCTTTTTAGCTTAAGAACTTTTTAGCTTAAGTCCCTGCTGTTAAATTTTGGTTGCTTGGAAAGGTAAAAAATACCTTTATCATTGCATTTAGGAGTTTTCTTAGCCTTCTCATGACCCTTCTGGGTCCATTGTAGAGTAAGGACACACTACAGGTCTTTGTCCTTGAAGACCTGAGATCTCCCTGCTGCCCAAGTTGGGACTAAAAGGCTTAGTTAGCTATTAAACCACTTACGAAGAGCTATAGGAGACAAATCCAGGCAGTGTTCTAGGAAAGGTAGCTGTTGCTATAGGTAGAATTAGAACTGGGCCTGTCATATGTTCTGCTGTCTGTACAGTAGCCAGTCTAGAGTCATGTTGTGATTTCTAGTTAAGGGGAAGCTAAGGGTCCATCACTCTCTTTTATGATTTGTTTCCAGATCCATAGTAGAATTGTTTTAAATTCACACCTGCAGAGTCTTTAGAGGCCTGTTACAATCTTACTGTTTTAAAAGGCACAGCTACACCTAAACCTTTCCTTTAAGAAGGTAAATTCAGGGAACAATGGCTTTACGCATTGTGCTTGTTTTGGAAGACTTGAATAGTTTGCATTTTCTGTGTTTAATCTCTTACTCTGGTGAAACTGAAACTGTAGACTGTTGTGATTCTTGAATTTATAAAGGGACAATCAGGTACTAAAGGGAGTATTGCTACCTTTGTGAGTTTGACTGTTGGCTGGGGTCTTCTGTCCTTACTGGGTGCTCGCAGTTTAGAAGGTATTGTTACTTGGGAAAGGCTTTAGAGAAGACTTGTCAGATGGAAGAATAAAGGGTTTGGAAACCATCTTTTATGGTTTAAAAAAAATAATCAAGGAGCAGTCAGCTGAGTTTAAGAAGTTTGTGAAGGATTTAATTTAAAGAAATCTCCTGTGCTATGTTGTACAGAAGACCAGACAGTTGATTGCAATTGTTCCTCCTGACATTAAAATATCTAGTCTTAGTGTGTGGAAAAAACAGCATTTCCAATCACTGAGAGCCTTAGCTCAATGAAGAATTGTAAGGTAATGGGTCTTAAAAGAGTGAGAAGCAGCCTGAGTTATGACTCTCGGGTCTGTCCCTGGATATTCAGGTAGTACCTAGCCTGGTGTTCTAATTATGCTCCAGAAAAAGTCCAACCCTGGGAGTTGTTAATTTTTACCTCACTAATCTTAGGCAAAGATTTTGTATCAAAAATCTCTCTAGGGCTTTCACAGCCCATGTAACGTTTAACTCCTTACTATCCTCAGCTCTTGAAGCTTTAAGGAGTGTTGTGTGTTTGGAGTAGGTTTTCAGTGATAATGTGTTAGCACTGATGACCACAGGAATCCTATGAGCAGTTGTGTTGCTGCTTGTGGTAGGAAATATTTGGTCAAAGTACACAGTTTGAGGGCAATTCTGCGATCTTTGCTGAAGTGCATCTTGGCGCTGGTAATGCAGCTTGTCTGAGAAAATCCTACAAGGCCTTTGGTGATTTCAGACTGATTTTTAAAAATGGTTCCTTCAGTATTTAATGCTTCCTACAATAGACTTATTTACCATTTAAGTAGTGTACAGTTCACGTGATAGTTTGTATAGTCTGTTCTCTGTTAGCTCAAGATGCAGAAGTTTTCCTCCTGTATCCTCTCTCTCTCTCCTTTCCCCCAAGACTATTACTGCACTTAGCCCCATGTACGGCAGTCGGTTTGGCTATGCTCTCTCTAATGGGACGGTCGGAGTTTACGACAAGACAGCCCGCTACTGGAGGATTAAGGTTAGTCCAATGTTGGAATATCATCACTGAAAGCTTTGGAGGCTGTTAGGAGATTTGGTACCTAATCTCAGGTTGTTCTGATGATGTTATCCTGACTCCTTAGCTGACTTTGAAATTTTCTGCTGAGCATAGCACTTAATGTAATTTTGCTCTTACAAAACCTATTTTTATAGATAAATGTAAAATTAATACAGTGTCAGTTCCTGCAATGCCTTTGGGACTGTTGGTGATGGCTTAAACAACACTGATGCAACCCTACAACTAGGGATGCTTCAGCTTTGCAGAGTTGTTTAAGCAACAGAAAAGCAGAGAAATTTGAGTTCACTGTTAGAAAATGCCTCTGGCTGTATTGTTGAATCAATAAACTGTTTTTCAGAGACTGAATTAATCTTGCATTGTCTATGTTCAAAGCTATTTTTTCTCATCAAGAGCAATTTACTGCTGCAGCAAATCATATTGGCAAGATCCTTTCCTGATGTTCATTTGAATATTCTTCATATAACACAGATTAGAACAGTCTATTTAATGGTAGTAAGAGAAAGGATTCCTTAGGAGGTGGCAGGAAGAGGCTAATGGCTTTCCTCAGTGGTCTCATTTTATGACAATGTTGAAGCCCTGATTTTTTATTTTTTTTTCCCCCTAGAGAATTTGGCTTTTTAAACTTTATTTTTGTGAGTTCTAATCATTTGCTCGGATGAAAATGTAATTAAAGGAAGATCAGGTCTTTTGAGAGCAGTGGACTAGATTTGTAATGCAAGGGCTAAGATTTCAGCGATGTGTCACCTTATAGATAGTGGTGCTCAAACTTGCTGTTCAGAAACATTTTTCTATTCCTTTCTGTAATTCCTGTAGCCTCATACTCCTGTGTCTTATATGCTTCAAGCATAAGCAATTTAGAAGACATACCTGGGCTTAATTTGTTCTTTTTTTTTCTGTCCTCAGTCTAAGAACCATGCAATGAGCATACATGCATTTGACCTGAACTCTGATGGTGTGTGTGAGTTGATCACTGGCTGGTCCAATGGGAAGGTGAGTTTATACAGGGGGGAAATGAGGAGCTGTAAATCTGGAAGCTGTGTTTGAACAAGGGTGTTAAATTGTCTGAAGAACAAAAACCTAAAATTAGAAAGACTATTGAAAACTGAGTGCTGACAAACTATTGCAGTAAACCTTGTTCGGCTGGTGAATCCTGTGCCAAGTGCAAGATCAGAGAAAAGCTGCTTCCTCTGCTTAGCTCAGAGCCAGTTGCTAAGGTGTGGTAAGTTATTTCCATAGTAGCAGAGATCATATGGCACATCCTAGAGCTCTTGAGTGTCTCTTTTCAGCTGCGTCTCAAGCACATGATAATAATCCTCTGCGGTGTTTCCTGAATGTTCTTAGACTACAGGGAAGACAAAGCAGTTCTGTAACAGGAGGGCAGCGTCGGTCTTGACTGTGGCAGGATTAGAACAAATCCATGAAGCATTATTTAATTTTATGTAAAGGCGTTCTATGCAGCTCAGTCCTAGTCTCTTAAGCCTGTTGCTTGGTATTCCCCTTTGCCAGAAATGACTGTTCTAGCTTCCAAATCTCTCCTGGACGCGGCTTGCCAGGTTTTTTTTGTAAAGCTATGCTGCTTTCTTCACACCTCTCATTACTCTTATTAGCCTGGGGGAATTTAATTAACTTCATATCAAGCTGGCAGTCTGGAGCCCAGATATGTTGTAATTTATGTTGGATTAGGTGTATAACATTGTTAAAGAGAGAACTTCTCCTTCCTTCACACTTTTTTCTGTTCTTTTCCACTGGCAGTGTCTACCCTGCTTGTTGGTCTGAAACAGTCCCTGGCTCCTAGAAAGAGTAATGCTGGGTCCCGTGCTTTGGAAAAGGCATGCTGCACGGAACCAAGCCCCCTCTCCATTATTCTCCAATGAAAGATAATTAAAGGTTGTGGTATTTGTATATAAAAATAATTCATCAGATGCAGACTGCAGCTAAGAGGAGAGATTGTAACTATTGCATTAAAGTTATTTCTGATTTATTCCCTTTTTTGCTGCATTGATGTGTGCATAACCTTCCCAGTGCAGACTTGCAGTCCCCTTCTTTCCTTCCTCTTGTTTGTAACTTAAAGAAGCATCTCTGAAGAGCAGTTCCTTCTAGCTGAATCTGTCTAGAGGTCGTTTCCTGACGGTATTTTTTCATATGTGGTGTTCTGATCAGCAGAGCTGCAAGTTCAACTGCAGTTCCATAAGCGGAGCTGGCTTTCAGTTAACAGCACAGAGTACAGCATGACATATATTTTGGAGTTAGCTTTTCTGTTCATGCTGTGCCTTGGAACTCTTTGTTGTTCCAGGTTGATGCACGCAGTGACCGAACTGGGGAGGTCATCTTTAAGGACAACTTTGCTTCCTCAATTGCAGGAGTGGTGGAGGGGGATTACAGAATGGATGGGAGCACCCAGTTAATCTGCTGCTCAGTTGACGGTGAAGGTAAAAGCATTGTTCAGGATACTAATTTAATATACAGTAATATCAGGCACATCACATCATCTCAGATTAGTTAAACGTTTTGGTTTCATAGGCATTTTTGTGTGCCAAATTCCCTTCACTTTATGTGAGGTTAAGGGAATTTTTGAATATTGCCTTCTCTGTGATAATCAGTGTGTGTTTCATTGTGATCCAAGAAGCCATCAAAATTCATTTGCCTAACGGAAGAAGTCCCATCCCAATAATGCAAAGGTAACTACATTCAGTACAGGCTGTGGTTCTTCAGGCAACTTTATTATAGGTGAATGTGTAGGAAATCTTTTTTCCTATATGTGGTAATTCTTTGGCCACTTTACAGTGGGTAAAAGTGTGTAGAGAGCTAAGGGAGGGTGTGTTTTGGCTTTCTTCTAAAGATGAATAGTTTCTATATTAGAAATCTTCGATGTTAACAGCCCTTTGTTTGATGGAAAATGCTATCCTGAGACTGGAGAACCAGTGGATTTATCCCACCATGCATTCAAGAAGTCAGACCTGGTTACTGTGAGTGGAAACAAATACGATCACAGATTATTTAAATAAGATCAGCACAATTTACAGGGATGGCTCCAGGAAAGACAGTGGTGTGATTATCTGACTGCATGGTGTCAGTGGCCTGAGACAAGCAGATCTGGCACAGCCCATTTGGAACAAAAGCTTGTCCTTGTTAAATAGCACAGTGTTTTGCTGTCTGTCTTAATCACAGGCTGCGAGGATTTGCTGTGCTTGGGCTTCAGCATACAAATCTTTTTCCCAAGTTTACAGAAGGGGAACATTGTATACCGTTCTGAAGATACCTTGTCCTAGCCAGAGCTGTGTAGGTTCATATTGCTGAACATAATCATTCTTTTCTGATGGGTCCATCATAAACAAACACTGGCACAATGGGGGAATCCCTTTAGGCTGGAGCCTTTAGGTGTTATTAAATAGTAATAGCCCTGTTGTTGGGGTTATATGGCTAGTGCATTCTCAGTCCTTGTCATTAGAGTTGTGTTTGGGGCCAGTGTCCTTTCACATGAGGTGTTCTGTGTTTCAGTGTATTTTCTGCCTTGCTCTCATTTTAAATGAATGAATCGCTCAGATAATAAGTGAGTCCTTTCACTGGAGTACAGTGTGCATGCTGAATGCTTTTTAAGCTCCCTGCAACATTTTACGGCAGTTACACAGTCAGGCAGCATATTCTTCGCAGGTATAGGATTTTTGTCCCTGGCTTTCACTGTCGGCTGCAATCAGCACACAGCCCTAGAGCAAAATGGACATTTATAGCAAGCATCTTTGTCTCATCATCTGTTCAGCTCTTCTGTCTCCACAGGCAGTTGGAGATATTTCCATAACTCTGCGCTCCATTGGGCTACTGGGAAACAGGTCTAACTCCTTGAAGTGAAGTATCCCTTGATTTGGGGAAAAATAAATGTGGGTAAATCTTGTTTACTGACTGATTGACCGTGACTTACAGTCACCTCCAGACAGTAGTGACTCCTCTGACCAGCTCTAGAAACCCAGGTACACATTTTATTAATTTTGCATAATTGCAAACTTGCCTAAGCACCTGAAAGAATGATTGCAGTGGGAATCCTCTCACAAAAGGACCGGGCCCTGCCCTTGTTTGGTCAGGTAAAGACAGCTTAAAGACAGGCTGGAAATTCACCTTTTCTCTTTTTTTAAATGTGCAGTTCTCTTATCTTGATTACCAAGGAAGTCAAAATCCTCTGTGGGTGTAAGTCAATGCTCAGGTTCTCAGCTGAATGGTACCAGATGAAGACGAGAATTGGTGTCTGCTGCTGAGGTGGTACAAGAGGGTCTTGTTACAGAAATTAAAGTTTTGGAGAGGCTGTGAAAGCCTTTGCTGAAATTGGCTATGTTTTGTTTCTGTACAGTCCGAGGCTATCTGCCAGGAGGTGAGGAGATGAAAGGAAACCTAATGGATACAAGTGCTGAGCAGGATCTGATCCGAGAACTTAGTCAAAAGAAACAAAATCTGCTGCTGGAATTGAGAAATTATGAGGAAAATGCAAAGGTACTACTTAAACAATGTGTAGGGCCAAAACACACCTTTTCATTGCTATAAATCTGGTGTAATCTGGGAAGCGGTCTTGGGGCAGTCCAGACAAGTCAGAGCTGTAATCTGTTAGAAAGAATTGAGATTGTCTACTGGGGATTCCTGCTTCTACATCTGGCTTGGTATTTGTGCAAGTTCAGAACTTGCTTTTTGTATTTTAATAAGTAACATTTTCCTTGCTCCTTTGTCTTGCCAGAGCAGTTGTGTTTGGAGCTGGATTCTGTTCAACCCTGTGCTTTGGCTTATGACTGCAAATTGTAGTTTCCAATGCATAAGCCAACTCGGGGGTCAGAGGGGATTGTGTGAGAGGATCAGGTAATTGGGGGAGGGCTGGGAGCACTGCCAGGGTGTAGGAAGCGCACATGTGGCTTGATGGTGAAGGTGCAGAATTAGAGCTTCAAAAAATAGTCTGAGGAAGGAGCAAACAGTAAATGACCACCATGGCAAAAGCATGGAATTATATAAGCTTGTGCTTAAAACTGAATATACGTTAAGCACTTTTCTGAATAAAGGTGTGGGTACAGAGCTGAGCTCCATCGACAGTAAAGCACTTGAACAAATTGTAACACAAGTGTCCACAGCTCCGTGCCTAATCCAGCCGCTATTCATAGAAACATGAAGTGTCTGGGAATTGCTATAATACAACCTTCTGCAAGAAAAGAGAGTTGACTTATACATATGTTTTCTAGGTTGCTTGAATGAAAATCTTGAAATTCTGATACTGAAGGGTATGTGTTTTGCAACAGGCTGAACTGAATACTCAATTGAAGGAAGCTGGTGGGCAGAGAGGTGTGATTCCAGCAAATACCCAACTCCAGACGGCCCTCTCGGTTAATCTGGGCTCTGACAGCCAGTCTGCCCACGTAGAGCTGTGTATTTCCACCACAAATGGTGAGTGGTAACCTGCAACCATTGACATTCATTTCAAGTAAATTCATGCAAACCTGTAGTTATATTTAGCTGATGATTTGCCTGTCTCCCCTTTATTGTCTGTAATTTCCACTTTGTGGTTGCTTTCTTTTCACACAGTTTTGAATCAAGCTGTGTTCCTTTGATGGGTCTCAGCGGAGACGAGTTTGATGGAATTTGTTTCCTGTTACCTGTTATTTTCCAAGGCAATTAACATTTAACTTGGATGAAATGAGTCTTGGTGATCCATGCAACACTGCTTGTGTTGACTGTAAACATTAACCTACAGCTGTGTTAGTGAGGGTGTTGCATGAATGCAGCTGGACCTCAGCTGGCTCTATATGCAAAACTGGAACTACCCTGAGGTAGCAAATTGACCTAGCACCAGGTGTGCTGAGGATGCAGTCAGGTCCAGATGTGGTAGTGCGGGTCATCTGGGATATTTTAACAATTCAGAGGAAGGGTGTAAAGGGTTGACTGTGCTTAATTTGGAAAACGGTGGTGATTTGTTGCCAGAGGACAGCTGTTAATTTAGGAACTGCTTTTTCTTCCTGTTGCTAAGACACAATCATCCGTGCTGTGTTGATCTTTGCTGAAGGCATATTTGAAGGAGAGAGCCATGTGGTACACCCCAGTCTCCAGAACCTCTCCAGTTGTGTTCGTGTTCCCCTTACTCCACCCAAAGATGTCCCTGTGGATTTGCACATCAAAGCCTTTGTAGGTTACAGGAACAGGTGAGTTTTGTGTTGTGATCTCTGCTGGTCTCCAGAGCTAACTGTGTGACCAGGAAACAGCAATGATGTACCTTCATGCTTGTCCCATGGGAAGTGCACTGTTAATTCCCTGGTGCCCCACTTTTCTGTGTTACTGGAAGTAGAGCTGGAATGCTTTCTTAAAAACCCTCTTGCACCTGTGATGCTGAGCTCTTCTCCAGACAAAGTCTAAATGCTCTGGAGTCATTGGGACCTGCTGTGCTCCAGCCCTGCCTTTAGAGGAACAATGAGCATTTTTTGTCCAGGAGATGCCTTATTGTGGATCTCTGGAGGGAGCTGGGAGAGGTAGAAGCTGTATCCAGGCTGCGGGCTCTTAAGTGGCTGCCTCTCCAGGCCCCGAATGGTGGCTGCTCTGGACAAAGTACTTCAGCAGGCCTGGAGGCACAGTGGTGTCTTTCAAGCTACAAAGTTCAATTTGTCTTCAGGGCAAGTGGAAAGCAGCATATGCCTGACTTCAAGACAATGCTTTTCCAGTTTCCCATAGAAATAAAATGTCTCTTCATGTGCACTTGACACCAACTTTCTCCCTGCTCACATATGCCAGAACTGGTGGTGCCCCAGGAAGCAGCCTACTTTCCCTGAACAGGGAGGCATATTTTGAGAGCTAGCAAGCCACTGCAGAAAGAATGTACAGGACTGAATTCCCTTTTTGTTTTCTGTATTTGTCTTTGTTATTGCTTTTAATAAGACTTCACTGAACCTGTAAAGAAAATATTCCATCACATAGTAGGATCTGGAGAATATATTTCATTGGAAGGATTATGGAAAATGTAAGCAGTAGGGAGGAACCATTCAACTTCATGATGGGATAAGCCTGGAATTTCCAGGTTACAGTGTTTTTTCTGGGAAGTGGTAAGAGCGGATTACATAGCTGGAAGCTGCTGATGTCAGTAGCCAGCTAAAAAAGGACCATGAAGCGTTGCAATAGGTGAGTCCCTGGTATGTTAGTAACTGTCTCTATTTTTCCTTTGGATTGTTTCCAGCATGCAGTTCCATGTATTTGAGTTGACAAGACAGCTTCCTCGCTTCTCCATGTATGCCCTGAGCAGCCCGGACTCTGCCATGGAGCCACTGAGCTTTGTTAACTGTACAATGAATGAGAGACCACAAAGGGTGAGTTTCTGCTCTGCTTCCTATTTCCCAGTCTTGTGTACAAATACTGCGGGTGGAGCGTTTGCAATCAGCTTGAGATTTCCGAGAGCAAAGGAAAAATTATGTAGTGAACTGCACTGCTGGCCTTTGGAGTCTGTGTATTACAACTTTTTTTCCTTCTCTAAAAGATTTCCTTAATTGAGGAATTCCTGCAGCTGCAGGATCTAACGGCCTGAGAACATGAGGCGTTTCAGATACTGTATGGTTTGCTGTGTGATTGATGGAATGTCAGCAGCAGGAGCCCTGTAGTGAGTGACGAATTTTGTAAATGACCAGCGAACAGGAAAAAGGCAGTACGGTGCCCAGATAATGGCGCAGTTTCACAAGAGATGAGCAGCAGTGCTGTAGCTTTGGTTCTAAAAGATCTCAGTTGTGGGATGGCAGTAATTAGAGCTGGTCATTTCCCTCAACTCTAGGGCTCTGCCCTATTTACATGACCTTTACTGCATTAAATAGTGAAGGTGAAAAACAAGATGAAATGAAAATTTCCTCTAAATTCTTGCAGTTAGAACCAAGCCTTGCTTCCCAGCTTTCTCCGGTCTCAAGGCCTGGGCTTATGCTTTGACCTTGGGCTGTGGTCTCTGGTTGTTGGATTTGATTTTCTTAGGAATATTCAGCTTTGGAGCAAGGATTCAACTGTCCTCATTCTAACAAATTCATGACATGGGATTAGGGGATGAAATTTAGTAAACAAAATTTCCAAGGTAGCCTGAACACAGTGCCCTGGTGCACATCACATGCAGGGACACTGCATGGTTCTCCAGGCTTTCCACACAGGTGATGGCTGATGCTCTTCCATTTTATTTTTGCAAGATTGTTATGTGGCTGAATCAGAGTTTCTTACTACCAGAGGATGCAGAGTTTCAGAGCACTCCCTTTCAGGTTTGCTTCACTTCCCTTCGTAATGCAGGTCAGCTCTGCATCAAAATCAAGCCTGGCGGAGAGGTGAGTACCTTCACAGACAAGGGGAACACCCGTTTAATTACACTCTGGTGAAACTTAAGGGTAGTGTCAATATGAGGCAGTAAAAATGAAGGACAACTGAACAGGCTGAGAAAGTACTCATGTTTTAGGGATATTTTTGGAAACTTTTGGGTCTGTTTACTGTTAGTGGGTAAAATTCCAGGGCCAATTAATGAAAAAAAAAAATGCTTAGCCTACAGATCCGTAGGAAGGTATTTGTTCCCACACAGGGTGGTTTCAGGGAGCCCTAATTTGAGGCACAAAGGCTGCCTGTAACTTTTGCACTGGTCCTGTATGCACAGATGCCTCTTTGCCCCAGGACTGAATAAAAGCCCCTTTGAAATCAATGTCTCCTTATCTAGAAAGCCTAGAGCTTGCTCACGCAACAGTTTTGCCTCTTGATAGAATGAATTGCTTTGAGCCTGGAGAACTGTTTGAGAGGCAGTCCTGCTGGGCAGTTCTGGGAGATGTTTTGGCATAGAAGAGCACTGAAGTGCTTTCTTTCCTTTCTGACAGATTTCCATCAACACAGATGATATTGATCTGGCTGGTGACATTATCCAGTCGATGGCCTCCTTTCTGGCTATCGAAGATTTGCAGGTGGAAGCAGATTTCCCCGCATACTTTGAGGAGCTGCGGAAAGTGTTGGTCAAGGTGAGGAGGCATTGGGCATTTCTAAATTGTCAGGTAAGCAGTCACTGGGGGCATTTGTATGAGAGGATCTCTAAACTGCTTTATCTTATCTTCTTCGTGGAAATCGGCCAGTGATGGCTTGCTGTGCAAAGACAATGGGACACTCTCAACTTGCTGTTTGTTCTGTGGAACAGGCCCTTGGTCCCCAACAGCTAATTGTTCAGAATAATATAAATACGTTGCCTGGAAGATGGAGCTGTGGATTTGGGTCAGGGAGTTAGGTCTCTGTCTCGGCCTGATCACCCCGTTCTGGGGGACAGGGTACTGCTCTGGCAGCCAGGGGTTGAGGGGAAAGAGAATGGACCCAGGGATGCTGGTAGGTTAAGTGGGGATGTTATTTCCTATTACGCTGGGCCAAGGTTTAGCTTGAACAATTACCTGTGTGCCCAGAGTGCCAAGGGCCCTTTCTCATGACTGTTTGCCTTGGGCAGGTGGATGAACACCACGCGGTGAATCAGAGGCTCACTGCCGACATGGCTGAACAGTCTAACCTCATCCGCAGCATGCTGGTTCAGGCGGAAGACGCGCGGCTCCTGAGAGACATGTGAATAATTGCTGCTTGGCTTGAGTGGTTTGGCTTTAGAATGGCCAGTCTTTGGTTTTCAGGCAGAAAAGAGCACAAAAACCCGTTTATGTGATACAGGGGTTGCCTAGTTACAACTCTTCATGTAGAATTGGTACCTTTGCTGGTCCCACCATGAGCTCTCTTTGAGCTTTGTCTTGTTCTGTGGGTGGAAAACGAGTCTGGGGAAGACGAAAGGGCAGAGGTAGGGGCTTAGCATGGGGTAAATCAACCTCGAGATGGTGAGATAATTAGAAAACATACACTAAGGGAAGAAGGCAATAAAAGCTGTCTGTGGTGTGTGAACTTCTTAGAACACCAAGAAAGAAATTTTAGGTGTCAGTCCTTTCACTCTGACTTGCTTGTGTTGTCCTGCTAATGTCCTATCTTCACTGTCAAGAGGTCTGAGCTAGCGCAGAGCAGTGTTACTTCCATTGGGAAAGTGGCATCTCCTCTTTGGGTTGCCAGATAAAATAACTGCAAAAATAGGCCTTGTTTTTCTTTTTTTTTTTTTTTTTTCTTCAGTAAAATAAAGAGTATAACCAACATGTCTAGACAAGTCTGCTGTCTTGCAGCTGGCAGACATGCGGGTAACTGTAGTAGCCATCACAACCACATATCGCTACACCTTTATAGTGACAAGCTGGGAATGACTTTCTTGTCCCCTGAGATGCAAGTAACTGGACTGATTGTTCCCCCAGGAAAAACATGAAGACACGGTACATTGAGCTGTATGATCTTAACAGAGATTTAATAAATCAATACAAGATTCGTTGCAACAATCACACGGAGCTGTTGAATAATCTGAAAGCTGTGAATCAGGCAATCCAGAGGGCTGGGCGGTTACGTGGTAAGTACGTGTGTTTGGAGGGAACGAGGAGTCTTTGGACCCCAGTGAGGCAGATAAGATGTGTCTCAGAGGCCACCTGGGTTAGTTAAGTGACTTGAAACTAAATTAGTTTTTTCAGTCATAGCTAATTGCCTGTGACAGTGAACTGTGAGTGTCCAGTATAATCTGGGATCACAATTTTAGAAAGAACAGTTCAAAGCAGTTTCCAGCTTTCTGAATGGTATAGAAATTGCTAGTTTTGTTGAACACCATTTTAAAAGCACTTTCAAAGTAGTGTTACAGTGCTTAATTTACAATTTTGCTTTTAAAAAAACCCAACCTGTAGGTCTTTGGGGAAGGAGGTATTTTTTTGTCTGTTCATAGCATTCCCCGTTCAGTAAGTCATTTAAGCTCTGCTATGATAGAGCTATCAATGATTCTTCTTTAAAGAAAGGATTTCATTTATGTATTGGAAAGAAGGTGGCATTTCACTGTGTGTTTAAAAAAATATTTGAAGCCCCTAAATTTTGAGACTGGATCAAATAAGTACTTTTACCAGTTTCTTGTTCAGTAACTGAAGTAGTTTTTTTCTTTTCTTTCTTTCTTTTCTCTTTACAGTCGGCAAACCTAAAACACAAGTGATCAGTGCTTGTCGGGATGCAATAAGAAGCAACAACTTTAACATGCTGTTCAGGATAATGCGTGTGGGAACAGCCTCTTCTTAAAGTGACTGGAGGAGCAGCAGTTGCACAGGGGCAGTGTTTCCATGCAGTGGGCAGATAACGGACCAGTAATGACAAGCGGTTAATTCAGTCCCCTACTCCACTGTAGGGTGAAGTAATTGCAAAGGTAGCATTTTAGTTAAGCCATCAGGTGAGAAACGTTATTACACAGGCCAAAGCTTCGTGAAGAAAGTATCAGAGTTTAAGTGCAGATGTGGTACTTATGCAAGACAGAGGTAGAACCTTGGAACAGTTATTTTTCTTACAGTAACTTATTTATGTATTTTAATATATTTTGTAGTTAAGGCATTGGCCTTTTCCATTAAAACATAGACTGGTTTGACTGCTGTTGTTCTGATTTAGTTGGGGAGATGCGTACAGTGAAGTTTATTTGTTGGAGGAAAAAGAAAAAAAGAAAAACCAAACCACTTTTCTGGTTTTGCTGCGTAGTCTCTGTGCACACTAAGCACTTAAACTGTCTGTGTCAGAGAATCCCAGCTTTCATTGCAGGGATGTGCTGCTCTCTAGGTAAACTCCAATTTGGTGCCCTAGAAGCACCAAAGGAATAACACCTCCTTGCTGGCTTTTAAGCCAGAAGATCTTTGAAAGCCATCCAGTTCCACAATCCACGCAGGTAGGAAGTGGCCTGTTCCATATCCAACACTCTCCCCACACCTGGATTGCAGGAAGTTTTGCTTCCAGCTACTGGTTCCGTGCTACTGCTGGAAAAAACCTACAGATACTGAGGTGGGCAAGGGTGCATTTCGGGAACAACAAAAACAACTACATACTCAAGCTTGGTGCATACTTATGAAAGAGCTGGCAGTACTTAATGGGATCAAAAGAAGAAGGTATTGAAAAATGTCTTGGCTCCTGGCTTAAACCTGTTTATTAATTGTGGGATCGCTTAGAATTGGATTAAAATATTATAGTAAGGCTCTATCTTAGATCTAAAGATATTTTAGAACCTTTGCCAAAGCAGATTTCTTTTAGAAGCTAAAAATACCCTGCGCAGGATGGAAGTTGGGCCCCGGTGCTCCTAGCTCCCAAGCCATTTATCGCATTTACCACTGTGTGGATCAGTGTTTGCAACATGGGCAGGGAGGAGGCAGTCCACCTCTGTGAAGCTAAGTTCTTGGGTAGCTTCTCAGGGGTGTCAGGAGTATTTGCGTCCTGTAACTGGTCTGTCTCTTACTTGCCGCTACTGAATTAAAGCCAATGGCCCACTGTTACAGAGCAACTGGTGCGCTTGCAGCCTGTTGAATGGGGAACGTAATTCTTGCAATGTATTTTAATCCCCAAAACAGCCCCTTCCCACTGCTTCGGCCCCTTCAATACAGAGAACTGCGCTGCCAAAGGCACAGATCTCTCACTTCAAATCTGCAGCAGGAGCTCATTTGAATCCTTTTAAGAACCTGGTTGTTAGTCAAATCCAGCTCCTTGGTAAAAAGGGTGGTGAGCCACCCATGCTGTTCTAAGGAAGTGAGCTTTAAGACTTGATTATGGAACAGTCTCCTGGCATAAGTGCTGGGCTTTGTGCCGCCTGATGTACCTGTTCCCACTGTTTCAACCTCTTGTTCTTTATGTTCAAAATCCTAATGCTTGCTTACTTAAATTTAGGTAGTCCATTCAGTGATAAGAGAGTGGCTGTGATCAGAAAGGAGCTTTCCCATCAGCCTGATGGTCAGGGGTACACACCAGGCACTTCCAGTCCCAGCTCTGTTTAGCTTTGGTCACAGTCCAGACCTCTGATAAGGCTGATTCCCCCCCGGCTACACTTCTGTCAACAAATTTGTCATTTATTTTCCTGTAAAAACAACTTTTATCTTTGCCAAATGATCCACATCCCGTAAGCTGAAGTGATACAAAGTTTGCAGTTGCCTTGTGAAATAAAGCAGCCCTTGACTGGTGTGCAGCAGCCAGCTGACGTAAGCTGAACCTGCACCGGGAGATGAGTGGCAAACAGTCCTCACTGCTACGATTCAGCCCAGGACTAACGCCTAGTGAGCCTGTTCTCAGGTATGGGAGGGCAACTGGTCACAGCAGGTTAAGCCACTGGTCAAGTACAGAATAACCTCTGAAAACACACTAGTTGAGCTGCGTGTTGCTAAGGATTTCATGGGCGAGGCTGCTTAGATGGCACCACACCTTGGTACATGTGCTGGGGATCAGGTCTAGACCACGTTCCTGCCTCGCTGGAGCACTTCAGTGCCTGCCTGGAACTTCAGTTTGGGCTGGAGCCTTCTTCCTATGGCCCCTTCACTGCCTGGGAAACGCACTGCAGAAGTACTGTGCTGGAGCAGCGCCTGCTTGAAGAGGGATCTATGTAACAGTGATTTTTCAATGTCCTAATTCAAGTGCCAGTTTGGAGTTTAAAAAACAAAAAAAATTGGAACCAATGCTTGACAACAGGTTATCTGATTTTAGCCCCTGTTTCTCCAAGTCCCGTGGATTGCTGCTCATCTTAATACTCATTCACTGAATATCCAATATCAGAACTTCTTTGCTGCGTGTTTATGAATGCCGAAAGTATTCCTTCAGTCTGGTCTACAGCTAAACTGTTTTATCTTGCTCTGTATTGAATTGTTCCCGTTTTCAGCTACTTGGCAAACTGATAACCACCAAATCCTGAAAGATTTGTTGTGAAGGATTTGCGTAATTCGGCACTTCACTTCACTTGAAAGCTGCTGGTACCGTGCATCAAATGCCAGGCGTTGGAGGTGCAGCCAGCTGGTGGGAAACGTGCGTCCTCGTACAGCTGAGCTGATCGACATCTGCATGAGGCTGTCTTGCCTGGTGTGAAGTTTCTGTTCTCTCTTGCTTGCGCTCCATAACTCTGGTTGCTTGCTGTTCTTGATCCTATTTTTCTCTATTTCCCTGCTTACTCATTTTGTGGGTATGTATCTATTTCATATTCATACTCCTTTCCATAATGATTAGAGTACTTTGCAAGCAGCTACACCTACTTGTAAATACAGATTTGTATCCAGCAAGAGCATCTATAGAGAGGGCTCGCATTATTGGCACGGTCTAAATGAAGACCCCTCCCTCTCCCCCAGTAGTTCATGTCATTGGAAATTTCGGGGAGCGGAGTCTTTCCCCTGTACCCACAGCACCAGCTATGCATGGGGCTGCCTTTGGCTTTTCGGGCCGAACAGGAAGGGTGGGAGAGCAGAGACGAGTTGACTTTTAAATCTTTGAATGCTAACTGCAAATTTGGCTTCTTAAATTACTTCATCTCAGTCACCGGAGGCAGAAGGGTGGCTCTGTGTGTGATGAGATAGATATGGGCTCACTCAAGTAGAGGCTGGTATGCCCTCTAGTGCATTATTTATTATTAAAAAGCAGCAAGCTTCAGAGAGCCCAGCTTCTTCCTAGTCTTCTGGGAGGCTGTTCCAAGATCTACCAAGTGCACTCTTAGGTTGGCAATGCAGTAGAATAAGTAACTTTGTTTTGTTAATTAATGTACTCCCAACTTTGCTAGCTGACTATGCTGTGAACAGCTGTGGTATCTGTCACCTTTGCTCGAAACTACCCGAACAATTTTGCCGCCTCTTTTTTTTTTTTTTTTCCTTTGAAACCTCCATTACTTGTCTCTTTCTACTGGAGCAGCTCAGAATAAGAACTACTTTCTCCCCAAGAATAGCTGTGCCCAGAAACTAGTGATTCACCAGGTGTCCTGTCCTTGTGTTTAACTTCATCCCCTTGTCTAAGTAGCTTAAGTCAACAGCAGGGGAACATTAAAACTGAGCAAGAAAGTCTCAGCTGTGCATGGAGAAGCCAGCTTAGGCGACAAATGGGACTATGAACGAGATGGTGTAGATCTCACAATAGCAGCCTGGAGCAACCACCTCCCAGCCCAGCCATGAGGGAGGGAAAAGTTAGAACCGAGCAACTGCTCATTGTCCAAGACTGAACTGATGCTGCAGCTATACAGTTCCTGTGCATCGGGCTCTAAACAGCTGTGTTGTCCCCTTGCTCTGGCATCAGCACGGGCTGACACCTTTCATCTTAGAAGCAACGGCAGCAGCTTTGTGCTTTGGTGGTTCCTTTTTCAAACCTTATGCGTTGGGATCACAGCTGAAGGTTGTTGTTCCTGTATCTTCATGAAGGCACGCCTGAAGGATGTCCTGCTGAGAGGGGTGCAGAATACTTGTGTGCAAACACAGCTAGCCTTGCTTTGAGCTTACTGCTCCGCTACTGCCAGCTGTGGTCTTAGACCACTGTGCTGGTCTTCAGTAACAGGACTGGAAGTGGAGAGGCAGCAGACTAACCCAAAGCTGCCCTCTCCCAGCCCAAGAGAGGCAGGAGGAATAACATGCACACTCTCTCCCCTGCACTGTTTGGCTTGGAGGAGCTGAAAGTACACCTGTATCTATTCACTGCCAAAACCCTGAAGTTTCAGGCAAGCACATGCAGGCCAGGGCCAAGCCTGCGGCAGGGTGTCCTGCAGGCTGGCTGCCTCCTGAAGCAACCAGCATGGCTCTGCAGCAGCACTTCTTGCTGGGCTGGACACCTCAGTCTGGCACAGTCCTGCTTGCAGTACACATGGGGCAGGCCAGCAGCGCTGAAAGCGTGTCCCAGGGGGATGTATCACACCAAGACCACCACATTTCTTGTACTGTTTGCCACAGGAGCTGGGTATCTGCTGCCTGGAAAGATCTGAGCTGGTCTCCAGTGATGGAAGCCACGTCGGAGCCCAGCTGACTCTAGGACAAAACCAACACAATGCAAGGCCATGCTGTTGCTGATCCTCCTACTATGTGTGGATGACAAGCCAGGGAGAGGTGAGTTGGCACGTTCCTGCTACCAGCCCAATGCCCCTGTTCTGGGGCTGGAGCTACAACCCTTTCACAGCTGAAGGACAGAGCCATTCACATACCCACACAGGCAGAGAAGGATGCAGGAGCAGGTCTCTTCTCTTGTCTACTTATGTTGTAAATTCTTTAGAGAAAGGGCTGCATCTGGGTCTGTCTGCACAGCATTTAGCATAATAAAGTCCTGCTCCTTGTTATAGTGACAGGTCCTTCTCAATGCCAGCAGCTTTATAGCCTCGCTGTCTTCCTTCCCAACTCCACAGAGTTGTGCAGCTGGAAAAACCTCATATTTCCCATGGCAGCTCCTTTATTTTTGCCTCTACAGTGAACACAGTTAAGCCCCAGAAAATGTCTTGGGCATTTTGTAACAAAACTTGCCCAACCAGACTTTGAAGCATTTAACTGAGCCACTTCCTTTTTTTTTTTTTTTAAATAAAATCAATAAAATCAGTTATCAGCTTGGGGCAACATACCACTGTAATTTTCACCCTGGCAGGTCAGAGATGCATCCTACCATGCTATTTCCATGAGAGAGCAGCTGGAAAGCTAACAGAGTTGTGTGACGATGAACCCCTCCATGTAGCACTAAAAGCAGTCAAGAGTGTGCGTTACAAAGGACTTGGGAGGATACTGAATTTCCATTGGTACAGTTAATAAAAAAAGTCACCTGAACCCCACTTAGCAGGGTACAGCGTGTATACAGTGTGATGAAGTTAGCAGCAGCAAAGTTTGTCTGGGCTTAGACAGGCTCCAGCTGAATGCGTGGGTAGAAACCTGCCCCCCACCCACCACTATTTTCTGTGCGATGGTGGTCACACTCTGCACCATCACTCGTAATAGACAAAGGAAAAATCCCAAAATCCTGTTCTGTTGGGAGGCTTTTTCAGGCGTGCCAAGCTACGATGATTGATGTATTTCACAAACTTCATAGTTTCTTTGTCTCTATAAACTAAGGCCAAGCAGTTGTCCTCTGGGTTCACTGTCAGCAGCTAGAAGGAATGAAAGTAAGGGAGGAAATCAGTTTCACAAAAATGCTTTCATATTCCTAGGAAGAAACAAAACCATTTCAAAAGCTAGTCAGAACAAAGGCCTGGTGTTAGAAAATGAACTATGTCACTATTTTCATTTTAATACCCCTCAACCTGAAGCCTTTATTAGACAGTAAGGGATTCTGGATGACTTCTTACTAATATGACTGCTCAGCACTCTCACTAGTACTGACACTGAATGCGACCCTAGTGAACAGCCCTTCCCTGGAAAAGCATCACCTCTGCGACAGCTGTGTGCCCCTGAGGCTTCCCAAATGCCACCAGCTGCAGGTGGTATTAGGCACTGTGAGAGTGTGAGTCTTCAGCTTCTCAGTGAACACTAGCCTCTTGAAGCTGAAGCCAGAGCTACGCCCATGAGCGGTAATTCAGGCAGGAAGGCTCCAGTGCGATACTGAGAACCCTCAGGATTATGTTAGCATTACGACAAAGTGTAATTATGCCTGTCCACCCTAAACAATTTTATGTAATTTGCAGCTAGCAACTGAGGTCCTTACCTCTTCATCTTCACCTTTAGCAATGTAGGAAGTAAAGCCACCGTATTCTGGATCCCAGTCTTAAAATAGAAAAGAAAGGTTCTTAGAAAGTTCAATGCTGTCCAGGCTCTATACAGCCTTCCCAGAGATGCCAGTTTTCCACCCCACTCTCCACAATTACTGGATACAGGATGATCCCCAGTTTACCTCCTGTCAGTCTTTTTTTTTTTTTTTCAAATCAGAAACAACTTGAAGCAAATGTACCAGACCTGCCTTTTACCACAGACGGGCCATTTAAGGTTGCTTGGCTCTCTGCTCCTCACGTGTAGAACAGTTTAGCTGTAGCAGATATGCAAAAGGCTTTCCGTATAATTACCAGCATGTGCCAGGTGGTTTCAGCCATGTATTCTGGGCTCAGCTGGTCCAAAAACGCTTATGCCCAAAATGCCTAGACATGTCTAAAGTAACTTTTGAAAATGCTGGGCTTTGTGAATTGGAGGCAGTGATAATTTTGATGAGGAAAGGGGTGAAATGGAACACTTTTAGTGGGTACTCTGGCCACCTGACCCTACACCATGCCCAGAGCCACGGCTGAGTGAGAGGAAAGGTCTGGGAGACGCAGCCTTTCCCTCTGCCCAAGCGCCACCTCCTGGCTCCAGCTGGAAAGGTCAAAGCTGGTCCCAAGGCCCCGCTCCCAAATCTTTGCGTAAAGGCTTATGCAGAAGTGAGGACTAGGATAAAGTCTACAGAGCCCTTCTATGTAGGCAAAAGCAGAGAAATTTTGGCTATTGTAGCACTACTGAGAATTCAGAAGTCCTTCCTTTAGGCACACCTTGTAGGGAGAGTCTGATATCTTGTGTTTTGCCTGCTTACCCTCACAGCCACAGAAGAAGAGCAGGTCGAGAGCAAATTCTGTTGCTTCAGCATCATGGACTAGTGTATAGTGCCCGTGGGTCCAGTGCCTCAGCTCCCCCGCACACACAGGGGTACCCGAGCCTAGAAGAGGGAATGCACAAGCCAGGGAAAACAATGAAGTTGTACGATAGCTGACGTCTACGAATCTCAAGGCAGGTAGGGGGCAAGCCCCTGCGCTGCCACGCCACTCTGGAGCTGTGTTTGCCAGCCCCAGGGAAATATAAAGGGAAGACCCACAGATCTCATGTTAACTTTTCTCCTAGAGGTGGATCTAAGTTATGTGCTTTGACCAATGTGGAGGAGCGGGGCTAAGATTTGCTCTTTGAAAGGGACCAAGCTGTGATGTGCTTTGGTTTAACCTGTTCCTCCTTTTGTTTTGGGTTCCGTTCCCCTCCCCGGATTTGCAGTAGCTCTCCTAGCTTCAAGAGCCAGCAACCTATCTGTTCTTGAAGTACTGAAACTACCAGATGCTTCAGTGAAGAAGGATATTGCTCTGAACTCAGTGTTCACTTGCCATCTGTCCTGGTTTGAGCGACACAGGACTAATTTCTTTCCTAATGCTTCGGAAAGTTGTACTTTTAGAAGACTCTAGTGTCTGAATTTGTGAAACTATTTACTTTAGAGCCAGCTCTGATGTGTGGGTGTCAAGGTCTCAGTGTTTTCAGGCTACCCAAGTGCAGGGATGAGGAGGAGCGAGACCCGGGCACTTGACCCAAGCTGGCCAACAGGGTTATTTCATACCATGAATGTCACGTTCAATATAAATGAGAAAGTTTGCTGAGGAGGAAGGTCTCTCCCTTGATGGTGGCAATCCAGAGAACTCCTTGCCCCGGTGCCAGGCCCTTGAGGCCTTCCCTTCCTCCTGAAGCCGTAGAACTCCCAGTGTCCAACATTCACTGTCCACTGCTGAGAGTGCACAGCTTCCTACTGATATAGTTGGCTGAGTATAATCCTTATATATCTTTAGATTGGTATCGGGATCACTATTGGTTCTTTAGTGTTATTACTGTTAGTTATTTAGTCTCATTTTATTAAATCTGTTTATATTTCAACCCCTGGGTTTCCTGGTTTTCTTCCTGATTCCCCCTTCCTGGGTGGGGAAGGGTCATCGGGTAATAGAATAATTGTCTAAACGACAATAAATTGTTGTGGGTTTCTCAAACCGTAACACCATCCCAGGAGGTATGTCAGAATCTGGGGAAGGCTTTCTTTTCTCATGTGTCTAGCTCAGTTTTCAATGCAGCCCCAAACTATGCCCTCCTCATATGTGAAATTTAAAATCGCACGGGAGGAACATGGCAGGTAGAAGAGGCAAAATGACTAGCCATGAAAACTGGAAGACCAAAGCCTTTGTACCAGGTGTAAGTGTTCTGGTGGGATTTTCAGTATGATTTGGTTTTTATTACCTTTTATTCCAGTGGCTAACTTGCCTGATTCAGTGTAAGATGAGCATTTTCAAAAATTCTACCCTGAAACTTCAAAGGCACTGTTTTAAATAAACAGCACCAATCCGTGAATCCAAAATTCATCTAATCTTTTATAAGAATATATCATTGCTGACAACTAAGTGGTTATTTAGGCCGGCAGCATTTTCTGAAAGGTTAAATCATAGTTTAGGTATTGATTTTCTAATTATCTTTACTTCTGATCTGATCTATTCACTTTCCTCCTTTTGATTTGGTCTCATACAAGAATCTACTTTAAATGAAGCAGGAGTGTAACTAATGGAAAAAGATTATTGGGCAATTAATTAACAGCCCCCCCCCCACCTTAACTCCTACAGAATTCCCACCCTTAAGACTTAAGTCTGTTCAAAATGGTATCTTCAAATTAGTCATTATTTTACTCCAAATTCTTTTGCAACAGTCAGTTATTCTGGATACCCAGTCTGACGTGCTTCAAGTCCCCTGTTTGTACTGGTGCCTTGTGCTAGCTGCAGTACAAGGTGAAATCCTTGTTCCATAAAAATCACTGGGAATTCTGCTGCCAACACCCTTAACATCAGGGTTCTGCTCAAGCCCCTTCACGCTGCTGCTGCTCAACTTACCATTCTGTGTCTCGCCACCTTGTGCTTCAGGGATGTTGTCAGGCTGGTCTGGCTGGCAGGGATTGCTATCAGTGTGTTGTTCGGTCTCTTCCTGCTCAGGTTTGGGACTGCTGTGCCCAGCGGTGTCTGCTGCACTTCCTTCCCCAGCATCTTCATCCTCATCAGAGGGAGCCAGGAAGTGCAGCTTCAGGCCAGTGAAGTTGGAAAGCAGTAAAAACAAGGCCTCGGAGCGTAAGAACTGCAGGAATGTCTTCAGGATGTCAGGGAGGCTGTCTTTCTCTGCTGTCTCATAGAGTCTGAAAGATAGCAGATGTATCAGCAGATTTATCTCCTTGTTGGAGAACCAACAAGGACCACGACCATGGGGGCAGCATGAATCACTGCACCCTCGTGGCAGTTCCTTCTTGGCCTGATCAATGGTGCAGGGTGCTGTCATTCCCCACCTTTTATTGGCAGGCCCCCGGCTACTCCACTGGATGTCTTTGTTCTCCAAAGCTTCACATAGTAGTTGGTATTTCTCTTTCTAGGTGAGAAAGATAGTGCAGAAACTTTAATGTTTAGCTCCCAGGTCTCCCTTGGTGTGCTAGAAGCAGGCATCCTCTGCTCTCAGATAAGGAACTAATTTTTTTCTAACTTTTTTGAGGCTCCTAAGGACTGCTGAATTGAGGGGCGTAGCCTGGGTGGGCATCATGTCTTTTCAACGCCAGTGACCAACAGGTAGCAAATGCTACTTTATTGTCTGCTGGGCAAGAACACAGTTTCACTGAGATACGGATGCCCAGTAAGCCAGGGGTAAATCGGCCTTGAGAAGCAAAGCCGTTCCAGTAAGACAAAACCGTTATGGGTCATTTGTTTCACACACAGGTCGAGTTCCTCAAGCGCTGCAAGAGCTGAGGGACCAGGAAAGACACTCCGGTCACCTCAAGGCTAGGAAGCAGGAAGGATGACGTGGTTCCACCCTTCTGCTTTGCTTCTTGTGGGAAACAAGAATGTTGAAGCAAAGTGTTTGATTTTTGATGAGTCCCTATGCAGCAGTGTACAGGCAGGCAGAGGGGATCCACCCACAGAATCACAGAATGGTTGAGGTTGGAAGGGACCTCTGGAGGTCATCTGGTGCATTTCCCTTCAGAGAGTGAAACCAGAAGGTGCTTCACTTGACAGCGGTACAAGCAAGGCCTTTCCCAGCCTGCGCGACATGTGGCACCTGCCAGCCCTGTGACCTGTTCTGGCAGACCACATCAGATTGAACCACTGGGCTCACCTTCAGAAAATCTTTCAGGAGAATTTCTGATCGCTCCTCAAATTCCTCCTGGATTTGAGCTTGGGAGTCCATGTCTAAATAAACTAGATTGATCCACTCGTACAAGATTTCATGCTGGAAGGGAAATGGATTTGAATGCTGGATTTGCAAAAATAAAAAGGATTCCCCAATTCCCCCTTACCCAACTAGCCACACGGCTGGATTCCTCCCCACATACAGTCCATTCCTTTCTCTCTTTTTTTTGTTTTAATTGCACCGAGTATTTGCTGCATTCTTTGCACTGTTGTAGGTACGCAAAATGTACAGAGTCAAGAAAGATAAACAAGCTATACAAGCAAGAAATCAGCTACAAATTTATGAACAGGAAACAAAAAAAAAAAAAAAAAAAAAAAAAAAAAAAAAAAAAAAAAAAAAAAGAGAGAATGGGATAAGTTAAAGACTAAAGCATCCCCAAGCATCAGTGCATCCCATAACAGGTATTCCACGGACATGAAAGAAACAGAAATGCAGATGAGCAGATGTAGGCTTGTTACTCACATCATAGGGGAGGTGTGGGCTCCTGGGCAAGGGAACTTCAATGTGGCGTGCAGGTCTGACTATGGACGGGCCGTGAAACCAGCCGCTCACTGACAAGCGGCACTTCTCCTCAGACAGAACTTCTGACACCTAGAACAATGTTGAGCAGCACGTTACTGTTTAGACTACAAAACATTTAAGGACCAGCTGTAACAGGCAGCACGAAGACTCATCATAGGAGATGGACCTGACTCCAGAGAGCCTACTGCACACATAGATAAGTCAGACAAGGGCTAGACCAGGCTGGATTGTTCTTGGCTTACAGAAAGAGGGCTTAAAGCAACCTTTGATGCTCAAGTCCATTGTAGGTTTCCAGAATCCCAGTGCAAGCTTTTACTCCAAGCTCCCAGCAGAATCCATTCCCTCTCTCCGAGAGCTTTGAATCATTCTGTTATTAAAAGTAATGGTATTTGAGTTTTCTACCATTTGTTCTGTTGAAGAACCAGCTATCATAGGCTGCAAAAATTAACTGTCACAGCTTAATCTGGAAACTCAGAAAACACTGAGCATCTGTTGGTCACTGCAGACCGTATTGGTCTACTTTTTTGTCTTTTAACTTTTAAAAAATGCTGTAATACAAGCCGTCGTGAAGAGCATTTGCCTGATGCTTTTGGCTCTGGATTAAAGGTCTACCTATCTGTTAGACTTAAGAGCAACCCCTCTATCCTGGCATTTAACCTGGCCTGTGGAAACCCTTGGGTGTTATGCAGTGATGGCCACCGCTAAATCTGGATTTCATCAAATTGCACACTGAGGTAGACTGGGCTTAAATTGAACAATTTCACATTCTAGGGTGCTGTACTGTAATGGTAGTGTGAAGAGAAAGCCATCCTCTTATGACTGGTTGCAAGCCTCAAACAGAGTTTTTGAATAGCACATAAAGACTTTGCACTGGGTTGTTTGTTTGGTTTGCTTTTAGAACAGACTGATGGAACAGGAGCAAGAAACACAGTTTGTTCCAGAAAGGTTCTGGCTCTTACTGATTGTTACAGAGCTGTAGTGGCCCCTTCCTTGCATGACTTAGAGGTGTTCTAGGTTATTTGGAATGGCTACGGAATCCTAAATCACTTGGGAAATGAAAACCAAAAAACTGCCTGCTGTTGGAAGCTCGTGGATCTGCTCTGCTCAGCAAACACCCACAGCTTCATTTGTTATCTCCTGAAGAAGTGTACACCACGAAGTCCAAAACCTGAAGATCTATTAGGAAGTACTGACTAAATGCTCTTTGCCCAATGTCTGAGAGGGATTCGATGCTCGCATGTGCTGTGAAGGCTTCCTATCAGTCTGACCCTTACACAGTCCTCTAACGGTAATTCACAGGCTCTGCGCTTTACTGACCAAAGGGTCAAAGAAATGATTCAGTGGTTCAGCAAATGCTCCGAGCGCAACCAGTGAGGTCCAGATCTGAGAGGCTTTGATTCACAGCACTCCCAGTTAAGCTAAATGCTTATTTGAAAAATAAGTTTCTGATCTAAGCTGAGTTTATTGCCTGCATTCACAGTATCAGACAGTGCACAGGACTGAATAGTGCTAATGTGTGGGATTAAATTTAGGGCAGTAGGAGGCAGTCACAAGGCTAAGTGGAACAGAGATTTTATGACAAGATTAAATCACTACCTGAAAACAATTAGGGCAGTGACCAAATAGATGCTTCTGTTAATTAACTGTAAGACATAAATGACACAGAAGTAAAACACTAAGCAGTCTAGGTGAGGACATACCCAGCCTACATCACTGATTTTCTTCCTCTCCAACCTTCTGCTCTTTGGCCCTGACTGTTAACAGTTCGCGGTACTCTTGAGTACACAGGAGTTTCAGAATTCAGCCAGGTGTTTGTATTGTGCAGCTCCACAGACTATTCTTCCTGTTCCCAGGCACCTTCCTGGTAAGTGTCACAAAGTGCTACTTAACCCTATCAGCAATTTTACTGTAGGGCACTGTGCTAGGTCTGCGTTACAGAAGGGGTAAAGCTGTATCTGTGTAGCGCCCTATGGGCAAGGTGATGCGCTGAGAAGCTCTTCTGGAGCAAAGTCATGGCATCTGCATGAAAAATGTGAGCTAGTTTAAAACAAGCAAACAAACAAAAATCTCTCTCGTCACCACTGCCAAACCAACAGCTCTTGAGAGATATTAGTTGTTTAGCTTAAATAAGTAAGTTTTAATTAGAATAAATTACTTAGGGTTACAATATGGTGTGATTTACGCTGTTTGCCTAGCTTTACTTAGCATAAGCAGCTAGGTTTGTTGAAGCCTTTAGGCCGCAATAGAGTTAATTTTCTTAGTAATGTTCCTAGCAGCTGGTACGGTGCTGTGTTTAGTCTTTTAGTACGAGCAAAGCGTCCACAACACACTGACACTTTGGTAGTGTTTTTCCCTAAGTCTGTGACTTTTCAGTTCCCCATGTTCTGCCAGCGAGTGCAGGCGCACAAGAAGCATAAACCAGAAGATAAGGAGGCTACAACCGTCAGCAGAGACTGCAAATCAATAAGATACGAGCAGTCAATGACTGACCTGCCTGAACACAGAAAAAGAATCCAGTATGGCATTAGAAGACCCCAGACCAAAAATCACCATTGGACTAAAAGACGCGTGAACAGTGTGTGAGGAGAGGATGTATAGATCGCAAGGGTACAAATGCCCAGGGATTTCTTTGTTCGTCGTCCCTCTCTGGTGTACCTTTCAATTAAATTATTTACTTTTATAAGATCCAATGTCTGAGACTCTGCTATGGGGAAACTAGGGTCAAGCCTGAAGAAGGAAGGAGTGTGCCCAAGAGTAAGTGTGTGTGAGGAGTCGAACAGGGTACCCGTCAGCTCACTGGAGTCACCCGCTGCAAAGGGACCCCGGCGCTAACAGTTAACGACTCAGGTGGTGTGTCTGCAACGCCTTGAATGGGGTGTGAATGCTCAGGCAGCGGCTTCTCCTTTAACACAGCAATGGCTTGCCAGGATAGCAACACAAAATAGAAATGGAAATTTTTCTTCCCCCAGGATGATGAAGCTAGACTGACAGTTTAAAGGTGGCTTTGTCAGTTCTTGTCCTCCTTGAAGTCCTGCCCTTAACGCACAGCACTTAGCAAAACTATCCACTCTACCCACACTTCTCCCTCCCCATCAGGACTATAATAACACACAGAAAGAATAACCACAACAATGAGAATCAAAAAATGAACAAAAGACAGCTCCTTGCCTGGTGGAAAGAGACTGGAGACACTTCAAAAAAAACCAACGTGTTCCACGAAGGCACTAATGACTTGACGATTTGCTGTGGCTGAAAGTGTTCTGAGAAGGAAGAAAACACACTCTGGTTAAGATATGAACTGGAACTCACTAGCAACTGCCATTTCTCTTTGACTTCATGACATTGCGACTGGCGATACACCTGGGTATAAGGGATGTAGCTCAGAGCAAGGGCTTGATGAGGAATCAGTGGACTTCTGTTGCTGGAAAGAAAAGTTTTCTCCATCATTTTAGATTTCCAAGCACAGTTACTGGCATTGCTTCCACTCTGCCTCCACTCTTGGCCCTTGAAAAAAAAAATCGGAAAAAAAGGATTCCCCTCTTCATTACCTTCTCCCGTTCCTCTGCTGTCACCCATTAGCACTGTCTGCAAAGCTCGTTACAGCCTATCTCTAAGGTGCGAATTTTACCTATACAATTTTACCAGCTTCTCTGGACAAAGGAGAAGCTCATTCTCTTCCTTGCACTGTTTGAGGAGAGAGTTGCTGCAAGGGGTGCATAAACGTCATCTTTTTCATCCACCTGAGGCTGAGCTCACAGCTCTTACCATCTGTGCTATACAGGTCCAGCGTTCCCCCGTCGCTTTTCTCCCAGGGTGGCACGAGGTAGAGGATAAAAGCAATTCTCCGACCTTCCAGCTCATCGTCATGGCACAGCAAGACATCTGCAATTACACACATTTTGCTGCAGTAGCACCTTTCCAGTGCATGCATGATTCATTCCAATGGCTGCTTCCCAGCTTTGTCCCCGCAAGAATACAACAAGAGAAAACATGCCCTTTCCAAGAACTGCATTTTCACTTGTCAGCATCACCAGCTCAAGATTTGCAAGATTAACTTCTGTGGGATTGCACTACAATCAGCAGATTAGCCCACTCTGAAGATACAGGCAGTTAGAACTTGTCATCCACCTCTCTGTGGCTGTCACTGGGCACAGTGGACAGAGATTCCCGACCCCGATTCCAAGCTCTTTTAAATACAGAACTGCTCTTTGAGTAAGTTTGTTGCTGGAATAGAGGTGAGGGGGAGCCCTGAGAACAGAAAAGCTGGACCAACAATTCATTGCGCAAAAGACATTATGCAAAAGTAGTTGACAGCAGTAAAAATTTTCCCCTTCCTAGAGTGATTTTTCATGACTAAAAGGGTAGGTGCAGTTGTAACCTCAACTCACCAAGGTGACGTTTTAGCATTAGACTTCACAAACTCAGCTGTGGCATTTGGAAACTGAACATGTCACTCTTTTTCATGGAAGCAGGCATGCAAACACGGGCTGGACGTCTCCAAAAAGCTTGCAACAACACTGGGCCCAGTTAAAGCCATCAGCAATGTGACTACAGCAATAGTTTTTCCACAACTGGGACTTCATTTTCTGAGACTCTGATTTGCTGCTGATAGCTTCTAGGACCCTCTGGAACTAGAAGGGGGCTGTGGTGGGTTTATGCAATTATTCTGTAGTTTCCTATACACCTGTGGACACTTTGGGGAAAGGATTGCTTATAGACTGACCAGTATATTCATATTTAGCACAGGAGATGTCAATAGTTGGCTCCAGCTCAATCTGGGTCACAGCAGAAAGCCACGCTCGGAATTCTTCACACAGAGCATGCCTGAGAAGACAAGCACAAGGTACGTGTCCTCCCGTGTTATAAAACATATCACCACAATTTATTATCTCCCTTCCAACTACTCAAACAGTTGAAGGTGCTGTTCCCACCAGAGACGCTGTATTCCTGTAGAACCACACAGGAGCTGGCCAGGAAAACAGCATAGCATTTACAACATCGCTGACAACAACCAGCACCGAGTTGTAAGTGACGGATACGTGAGGGCTGAATCTGCTTCCACTGCTCAGAGGGAAACAGCTGACTTCAAGGCCACGACCTACAAAGAATCAGCCCTTCAGGGCCGGTTTCTGGCCCGGTGAATGCTCAGGGAGCCGGCCGTGGCAGGAGCCGGCCGCGGCCCTCGCCCTCCCCGAGGAGCCGGCCAGGGCTGTTCCCCTCCCCTCCCCGCGCGCACCCGGAGCTGGCAAAGCCCCGAGCCGGTGGTTTTACCTCAGCGCGCCGACGTGGGGCTCCGGCCTTCCCCCCAGCTCCTCGGACTGCGGCGGCCCATGGAAGAGAAGAATGGACGGGGATTAGGGCGGCGGGGCCCGCCTCGGCGCGGCCCGGCCCGGCCCGGGGCCCACCTGCCGCAGCGAGAGGAGGTCGTTGCGCCGGACGCGGAAGCCGAGGCCCAGCAGCTCGTCGCGCAGCGCCTCCGCCAAGGTCGGGCTCGCCAGGAAGCCGGGAATGACGCCATGCCGGAACG
>VYXH01002340.1:248910-280483 GCA_013397275.1 Burhinus bistriatus | reverse complement strand
TGTGGGGAGCGTTTTGCTGCGGTGCCCGGTGGGTGCTGCACCTGCGCCTCTGCAAGCGCTGCCCGTCCTGCGCCGCGTTGTGAGAGACCGGCGGGCATCGCCAGCACAGCGAGCTTTGCCGTCTTTGTTGTTTGGGGGTTTTTTTCTTTCTTTTTTTTTTTTTTTAAATAACATTTAAAGTCATGCAGGTAAGAGGAAGCATTCGCACCATTTAAGAAAAAAAAGATAATTTCTCTAGCTCTTGAAACCCAAACCTGGCAATGGTGTGCGCATCTCGGCTCAGTGATTTCTCTGGCTGAAATAAAGGCTGGGCGAGGGGATATCGCAACCTGTCGGGTGTCTGTCAGTCAGAGGGGGTGTTAGCTGGGTGTCCGCTTTACAGCCTGCTTGCTTTGGACCGAGGTGCTGATTTTTGAATGTACCGAACACATTCAGCCTGTAGAAACTTGGTCTCAGGACCTTAAATTAGGAGCACTGGAAAAGTTGATGTCCTTTAGAAATGACAGGGTGAGGCTGCTTCATCATCCCCCCCCTCCCCTTTTTAGTGTTCTGCATAGGTCAAAAGTTAATTACAAGTGTCTTTGTCAAATGTTAGAAGCAGTTTTCCCAGGCCCGTGTATTCTGCTCCTTGCTGCTTCGCTTTAAAGCAGTTTCCCGAGAAGGATTTAAGCAGTGTTGTTACAGAAGGGGTGTGTGCTATTCAGTATGTGTCAAGACAATGTCTGAATCTTGTTCCTGTAACAACAGATTCAAACTGGAGGTTTCTCGTTTGCCTTATTGTAAACAAAATAAGTGTCTCGGTGATCTGTAAGTTTTGTCCTCATGTTCCTTGGCGCTACGATTTGCTAATCTATATAAAACAATTTATTGTGAAGAGGTGGGTTTGTTTGTTGGATATACTGGTGTATCCAACTGCGTTAGTGTTTATAGAAAAAAGACTTATCAGCTACTGTACATGTTTCAGAAGAGGCCAGGCTTAAATTTCGCCAAAAAAAAAAAAAGGCAACTAAAACTATTCTGTGAACAATGGTAGGTTTTGTTAGACTCATTCTTTCCCCTTCTCTCCCTCTCTTTCTAAATAGGGCAAAAGAATTTGTTGCTGACTGCTTTATTTCTTTCCAGGTGCTAGTGAACACTGCCTGCTGTTTTCTGATGTTGGTTGCTAAGCTCATCCAGTGTATGGTGTTCGGTCCTCTTCGTGTCAGTGAGAGGCAGGTGAGACAGCCCTTTGTCGCCTTGGATATCTGTGGTGGTTCATAATTTCTTGGTGTACGACTGGTGTGATTTTCTGTATGGAACTGCTGAAAGTACACGAGAAGAGTAAATTTTAGAACAACTTAAATCTTACCATTTGGACTTCTTGCTTTTGAAAATGTTGTCCTGTAAAACCATACAAAAACCAATCTGCCCAGGAAACCCTTCATGGTTAACTAGGATACGCACAGCCACAAGCTTCCAGTTTATTTCTGAAGGGAACTTTTCTTCTTTACTGTTGCTATTGTATTTTATAAGCCCCTGGTCAACTTGAAAATCCTGCTTCCTTAATGAACTTTGTCAGATTTCTTACAAGTGTGCCTCATTTAAGAATATTTATAAAGTGTTCTTCCCTATTCGGTTTGTATTTGGCAGCATTTCTCCATTGCGTTTCGTAGTTAGTTATGAGCACTGGCAGGCTGAGTTCCCTCTTGTACCTTGTTTTGTGCTTTGACTGCTGGAGAAGCACTTTCCGTCCTCAGACACTGAGCGGGTGGTTTATCTGCCCTCAGGTTTAAGGGGGAGAAGGCAGGCATATGCCTAGAGGAGGGAGGTAAGCAGGGCTGAAAACTCAAGCTGTTTAGTCCTGCTCTTGGGCTAGGTGAGAATGTTTTTAGAAATTCAGCAAGGGAACCACTGAAGCCCAGGCTTTTTAAAAACAGGATCCTGCAGGTGATAAAAGTGGCAGCAGTTTTGAATAATATCTGTATATTTTTTTAAAAAGAAGAAAGGCAGATGCTTAAGTTGCTCTGGGTAAGTGTGGTAGCAGTGGTTTGAAGTGTGTTATTTAAAACAAAAAGGTGTAAATGCAGTTTTTTAGGAAGAATGAGGATTCTTGACATGCAGAACTGAGGCACATTAATAGCCCTGGATTGCTCGAAGCCCATTGTATTTGTGATTCACACCTCATACAGCCCCCGAGTGAAGTGCATTAAAACCAAGGTGCTCTCAGACTGCATTGGTCCAGTTTTTCCTTCCAGTCTGTGTTGATTATAAGTATGTGGAATTTTAACCAGTGATAATTTCCAGGATGTTCTCTACCCTCTTAAAACCTGAAGTGAAAAGCAGTAACAGTGTGGATCTGTGTCTGTTTGGGCAGTGGGAGCATGCTTCAGTTCTCATGTAAAGGAAAGCTGGTTATTAATATTGGCGAGCCAAAACCGGCAGCATCGTAAAGGAATTCTGGGCCTGTCTTAACTAAACTCCTGGTGATTTCATCATGTTCTTTAACAAAACATTTTATTTCATAAATTTTTTAATTCCCAACAAGTTGGCTTGCTCTCTACTGCTTGAGACCATCATATTGTTTCTTTCATACTGCATGTGCGTGGGAATAATATCTTTTTTTTTCATTGCTCATCCATCTCCTTCTCCACTGTAGGCATCGTGCTTTTTAAGAGCAGACTTTGTCATCTTTTCTTAATCATCTGTACTTTTTGACAGGTTTTTGGAAGCAAGGTACTAGACTATTTGGGCATCTTGTCTAACTAACCGTGGCAGTACTTCTAGCAAAGAGGACTTTGTGTTTGCGGCCCAGTAGCTGTGTTGCGTGGGCGTGGAGAATCAACCCGAGATCAAACTTGGTTTGCGCTAAGCGCTGTTTTAGAAGCATGGCAGGAAACTACATCGTGCGCTGTGTTGCACAGTTACACTGCGGTGGTGCGAAAGACTAGATAGATACTAAGGACCACTAATATTTCCAATATGTTCTTCGTTCAGTAAGGGTAACAAATATTATTCAAGATGCGTATGCAGCAGGCTTTTGGTAAGGTATTGTCACATTTCTACTTCCATCTTTTTTTTTTTTTTTTTTTCTTTCTCTTTCGCTCCTTCTCTCCCTTGCATGTGGACTGTCAGTGCTTTCAGTACAGTAACCAAATGTCTTCTTTTACAGCATCTCAAGGATAAATTCTGGAATTTTATTTTCTACAAATTCATCTTCATCTTTGGTGTGCTGAATGTTCAGACCGTGGAAGAAGTGGTGATGTGGTGCCTCTGGTTTTCTGGACTTGTATTCCTTCATCTTATGGTTCAGCTCTGCAAGGATCGCTTTGAATATGTAAGTTTTGATTAAGGGCTGCCTTTTGGGAAATGCAAATTCTGTTTCTGGTTCGGGCACTGGCTCCTGGTAGGTTACAAACAGATCATTTAGACCTTTTCCCTACCCTGCAGTGCTGAACACGTGCACCTCTCAGTAGCTTTGAATACTTGCTTTAAAGTGCAATGTCAATCTTACTCCCTCGGTTTTCCCATCAGACAAATGGAGCTGAAGATACTTATTTTCTTTGATAAATTGCTCCTTATATGTGCCCTGTAATTACTATTACATAACTCCGTGAGATGTCTTCATAGCTCTCCTTAGTGAAGAAATCCTGACAGCAGAACATCCTTTAGATTGGTGCCCTTTGGTATTGGTCCATAAAGCCTGTTTCTGTGGATTCAGTGCTCAGGCTTCAAGCTCGTTTACATCTACCAAATATTGACTGCCAATGTCTTTACAATATACAGTGCAATTTTCTCCATAAGCTATATCACAGTTTCTGTTAATACCAGGAATAAATTCAGTAGAGATGCAGAAATTGAAGGCTAGGCAAGGAAGAAGGAACTGGAATTTGAACAATAAATCTTACCCTTTAAACATCTAAAATGGACATGCATTTTCCTCATCTCCTCTGTCCTGGAATAAAACTGTGAACTAAATTGAATCCATGAATTTCCTTTTGGTAGCTCTGTGCAGTGTAATTTTTTTTGTTGTTGTTGTTATTAATATCCAGTAAGGCCTGTTAATACACAAATAGCTAAGCTTGAAACTAAATTGGTTGGGGTTAGGGAAATTGAGACAGAAGTGAACAAGGCAGTCATCTGGTATTTTTAGTGTTGTTCAGAAAGCTGTAAAAGAACAGAACACATGTGGGAAGAAATCCATAATATATTCCTTCTGTCTTCAAAGCATTTACTGTAATTCTTTACTTGGACAAATGGTACTTGTGTGGTGGGCCACCTAAGTACTCTGCCTCTTGGGTCATCTTTGGTTTAGACAACCTAGGTGTAGCCTACCGTTAAGGTAGTTTAGAGAATTAATACGCTCTATATACTATTGAGTGAGATAACTGTTTTCAGTAAACTCTGTCCAGCAGTCTCTAGCTTCGCATTAAATTTTTTGGGGAGATGTCTCTTTCTTCCAGAAGAAAATGACATTGGAAGAGCTAGAGGCTGGAAGATAAAGCTGGACAAATTCAGATCAGCTGTAACATGAAAAATTGGCAGAATAATTATTCTCATTGCTCAAAGACTGTATATTAAGGTTAGGTGTCTCCCCAAAACACATGTTCATCCTAAGCAGATGCTGTGCATTTGATACAGAAACTGCCGTTTGAGAAAGCGTCCGTGGTTTTCTTGCACAGGTGATCTAAACATTAGATCAAATAATCGTAATGGTCCCTTCTGGCTTTAAAAGCCTGGTGAATGTAAATGCCAGCGAGATGAACGAGACTTTGGGATGGTGTGTGGTTTTAGCTTTATTCTGTGTCATTTATTACCACATTGTGTGGTTTAGGTCTTGGTTTGATTCTAGAAAGCAGAAGATTTTCCTGAATGAGGACTTGTTTGGTGAGGTGACTATGGGAGGCAGGGTGGATGAAGTACTCCTTTAAACCTGTTATGCATTTATGTATTTGTGTTGCAGCTTTCTTTTTCTCCTACCACACCCATGAGCAGCCACATCAGAGTCCTGACCCTGCTCATAGCCATGCTCCTGTCCTGCTGTGGATTAGCAGTTGTCTGTGGTATTATTGGGTACACCCATGGCATGCACACGTTGGCTTTCATGGCAGCAGAGGTGAGACTTCTTCATACGTCTTGTAGTTTCTGCTTTGCTTTTCACCCCTCACTTGGGGGTATCTTGGTTTTCTTTTAGTTTTCCACAAGGAAGAAACTCCAAAGATGCAAACAAGCCCTCCCCTGTTTTAGACTAGTTGCCAGATCAGCATGCTTTCTCTCTTTAGAGTTTAAGCCTGCAAAAACTCTTTGTCTGAAGAAGAGAATGAGAGGATAAATCCGTAAGATGATGCTGAAAGGAAATGGCAGCCTATGAAGAAATAATGGTTGTGCTTCATGAGCATTGCAAGAAGGGTTAGTTGAAATGGCTGCTAGAGAGAGGGAGAGAGTGTACATGAAAGTGTAATGGGCACCTCAACCTGTTTCTTTGAGGTTGTGTTTTCTATTTCATTTCTCCCAAAAAGGAACGAGACTGACATCCTTTCTAAGGCATCCTCATGGGATTTGCTTATGTTTGTGCAAAGAGATGCATCTCAGCTGAGATGAGCAGTGCATGTTTGTGCACTCCTGAACCCATTGCAGTGCAGAGTAAACATTGATATGTTTGTGGAGTGAACATCAGTATGTTTTTGATGTTACGGTGGGTGGTTGCACTCTGCCTGAGACAGTTATGATATTAAACAAAGGGGTGGTAACCAGTATAATTGCAAGTAAGTCATGTTAGCGCATCCTTAGTGCAGATAACAAGTAGCATGTACGGTTTATTTTTCTTCTCCTATCTTGAATTCCTACTTGGAGTTAGTGTGGAGGAAGGAAGTCAGTCAGCTGATAGTAGGAGAATATGATGCTGGTCACACCGCAGTTCAATTATTTAATACGTCAGTTTACTTTTCATTAAATATGAGAATATGCAAGGCCAGATTTGTAATTACATAGTGGAAGGGTGTTAAAGATTTGTCAGAGTCTCTAATAGGTGGGCTCTCGTTGCCGTTGTGTCTCTTATCTTGGCTTGGCAGAAGGATGTATCAGCCTTGTACCAGCATGGAGTATGTTTATCAGGAAGCATTACAGTGCCGAAGTGTTGCCTTGTTAGTGCTGCACCATGTGGTGGGGTATGTGTTTTGGGTTGCAGGATAGGGCCCAGCTATTCATTTCAATGGGAGCTATTCTGTCTGCTTATTAACAAAGGAGTGGCTCAGTCAGCATAAGCGTATGGTCCTCAGCCAAGCCATGGATCCATGCAGCCTGCTGTGCTGCTGGTGGACAGCAGAGGAGGTTTGTGGGGAACGTATAGGAAAGGGTCTCCTATGCTTCTGTGCAGTAGCTGGTGTTTGAGGATGTTCCTGAGCTGAGGGTTGCACAAGCCTGTTGCGTTTGGTAGCCTCAAATGGACTCTGGAAAGTTGTCTGATTGTTTGTTGAACTCATTTATACTTTGGGCCCCGCAGTATCCAAAGGCACATTTAACTCGGCTTTCTGTACGCGAAAGAGCTCTTCTAGTTGTTCTGAGTCTTCTGCCTGATAGTGTCCCTGGCTATCATCTGACACATTTATGGTGAAAAACCACAAAGAATCGTTCCCTGTTTACTCTCATTGACACCATTTGTTATTTTATAGACTTTTCTCCTGTTCCCCTTCTGACTTTTCTTCCAAGCAACAGACTTGTAAACTGTTTAATCTTTCCTCATATGAGATTGTCTAATATCTCGCCCTTTCGTGAACCTTTTAAATATGCCCTCTATGGGTTGGGTGACCATGGGTAATTTCCTTGATTTTAATACCCAGTGCTCATGTAAGTGGAATAAAACATTTCGGTTTCTTTCTGTACAGGTGCTAGCAGTGACACCTCGTGGCAGTTCTCAAGCTCTCAGCAAAAAGCATTAAATCTTGCAGACTAAAATGTTTTCCTGGTGGTGGCTCGTGTGATGCTTTTTGAGAGAGACCCTGCCAAGTGTCTTCCATTAGTGTGTATTTAATTACATCAAGTTGCATTAAGCTATTCATCTCTCTCTCCTGACTCTGCGAACATTGATTTAGCTTCATGCCTCAGGGTTTTCAATAAAGCAATATAGATGTTTTTCTCGGGTTTTAGTTAGGCTTTTCCTTGTTCTGTGCTGTTTGTCAGCATTTTCTTTCCTGCAAAGGATGGATGTGAAATGTGCAACTGCCCAGAGAAGGTTGAATAAGGATGGTCTGTATTTTTGAGTAAACGTTAAGCTTTTTTGCCTTAATATATGGTATTTGAGAATTATAGTTTAGCAAGTAATGTCCAGGTCTATCTTTGCACCTTTTTTGTTGTAAGAAGGAATTACTTCATTCCTGTAGTGTACTCCATTCCTCTGGCTGTCCTCTGATCCTGTCTCAGTTAAGGCCATATAACGATAGTGATACTCAGATCTTAGAATTGTACCGTCCAGATAATAGTATATTTTCCTGTAGACCTTCTGATGCTGCATCCATTATCTTAGGGTTTGAGTGGCTTCCAGTCACGTGCTAATCTACGTGACAAGTATCTGCCAGTATCACGGAGTCCCTGGGGGATAAGTGTGTGTGTAGTGGAGCAGAACAAGAGCTCTTGAGGTGTTGGTACTGCAAATGTCCTGCTGTGCATTTAGAACCTCAGATTACAGAGTTGTGCAACTTGTGATGCAATGTTGTACTTTCTGTGAAGTCTTTCTTGTGTCAGAACATTGAAATACATTTCTGGAAACAGTGGAGGAACCAGAGACCAGTGCCTTGACCAAATCTGCGCTACCTCATCCTTCTAATTTTGATGCTCTTGCTGCCTCAGCACTAACCAGTATAAACCATGTCTTGGCAACATTAACTTCATGAAAGTTGCAAAGATTAGACTCTTCAGATTACTACCTGACATGTCTTCCTTGTCAGAGACTTTATGCCACGTGTACTGGTTGTGACACGAATTTGTGCTCAGTGGCATATCCATCTAGCAGCTCAGATAATTGTTCTGTTTCGCCACTTGCATGGTTAGAATTTAGACTTTTTTACTTTTTCTCTGTGGTCTGCTCAAAGTTTCTCCGTAGCCAAAAACCTCGTGTGAACAAGGTGTAGTCTCTTTCTCGTACCCACATGTGGGGTGACAGAAGAGGGCCTCGCAGGAGCAGCTGGTGTGCTAATTTGACTTTTTTGTGAAAGATGTTTGTGATTAGAACAGCACACCATGCTAGATGACTTGCTGTTACCTTCTCGACTTTTTTTTTCTGTTACTTGAATGATGTGTGCGTCTTACTCTGAAGCCCTTTTTTGGATAAAAGGTTGCACTGGTGTTTAAATAGTCACAGGAACATTTATTTTAAAGCCAAATAGTAAACAGTTGGCAAATATGTTGGATATTACTAAGGGTTAAATATGCATCGAAGCATTTTAAGAATGCTTTTTACAAATGGAAAAAATTATTTAAACCAACTGTTTTATTGCTATATTGGGAAGTTAGTGGTTTTGATAGTTCTTCTGGACTGTTTTTAATGCTTATGCTGAAGGCATGCCATCAGACCAGTTTTACAGAAATGGTTTCAGTTGCTCGTTATAAATGCCCTGCATCTTGGTGTCAGTTGGCCCCTGCGAACTACAGGGTAGTGTGGGCAGTCTCTGAAGGGGGTTCGTCATGTCCCATTTTCTTTCACTGGGAGGATACAACGAAGGGACAGGGCACTGTGGGCCTGACAGGTTAGAGAGAGGTGATGGGGACACATTTCTTCAATGATAAGAGCCCATGGAAATGTGATTAGGTATTCTGGAAACAGACCTTTCTGGTGATTTGTCTTTACACTTCTGATCTGCTCATGCTTTCTGATATACTCCTTTATTTTTTTCCTCTGTATTTAGCCTAGAGACGTAAGTATGATTAAAGAGAGAAGTTACTTCTGCAGTGTTCACATCTCAACAAAGGGGAAAAATTATTTGAAAGTGCTTCCATGGTTCTTCCTCAAACTCCTGCTACTATTTGGTTCTTCAGATTTTTCTTGAGCAGTGGGATGAGGAAAGGCATGCTACCTTCACCTGAAGGTAGTTGGTGGGATTGTGGTCTCAACACTCAGAGTGATAAGAATCGAGAAAGATAACACATCCTATGTAGCGGGAGAAGAAGTGAGACTTAACAACAGTGATGCTAGTGACCGCTCCAAGAGCGTTGTGTGTTTGAGAACAATTTCTTCTGTATTTGTGTATGAGCTTCATGTTTGTCACAGCTATATTGTGCACATCTACAGTGACTGTTGGTTCACAGGAACTTGTTAAGCTGCGATAAATGCATTTTGTGGTATAGCCCTTTAGCTCCTGCCTCAGTACCACTGTCCCGGCCAGAGTGTTGTTAACATACCCTTTTTAATTTTCCCCTCCTGTCTTCTGCAGTCTCTGCTTGTGACAGTCAGAACAGCTCATGTGATTTTACGGTGAGTACCTTAAGTTTTGCAGGATGGTTGTTCAAGAAAGTAGTGCATATAGCACGTTGATTTAAGAAGTGTATGTAGTTACCTTGTTGAATTGCAAATGCACGTTTGGACATGGGCAAAGGTGGTTAACCTTAGCCAGTACTACTTTTAAGCATGAATTCTGCAGTGCTTGCATAGCTTTAGTGGCTGCTATTAGTTTGAGGCATGGATTAAAATGGATTGGTGCTACTGTATGAGGGTTGATATATGCTACTTAATGTCATTCGACTGGGTTTATTTTAAGATCTTAACCTCTGGAGCTTTTATTTTGAAAGAGTAATATGCATGTGTAGCTGTAATACACATGTGTATGCCTATGTAGGACATGACGTGTAGCGCAGAACCTCTTTGTCCAGGTCACTATTGGCATTTCAGGTCTGTCACCAAGCTGTAATGCCTCATCTGAGAAACACCTCGTGCTGAAAAGTGTGGGTCTGTGGTTACTATAATCCAGGACTGGCTTTTTGTATGTGCAGGAGTTTTCAGCAAATGCTACATCTTTTCCATCAGCTAGTGGTATCTGTAATGCCAGTGTGGGCTAAGCATTAATTGCCTTTTGGCTTTTTAAAATGTTGCTGTTTGAAACCAGTAACATTAAAAAGAAGTCCCCCAGAAAAGCACAGAGTGTGGGCACTGGGCTTAGGAAGGGCAAAGAATCCATATCCAGAAATTGTTTGAAAAATGGATAGAATAGTTTGAATGCTAGAAATGCTATTTAACAAAAAAGAATAATGTTAATTTCCTTGCTCTTGCAGATACGTAATTCATCTCTGGGATCTCAACCATGAAGGAACGTGGGAGGGCAAAGGCACTTACGTCTACTACACGGATTTTGTCATGGAGCTAACCTTGCTTTCACTGGACTTGATGCATCATATTCATATGCTGGTATGAAATACTGGACATAATGTTGAGCAAATAGACTGGCTTTACAATAAAGGGTGCTGGATATGTGTATTTTATATATATTTTTTGCTTTGCTTATATTATGAACCAAGTATTACAGAGAAGTTTGTTAAATAAAGAGGAATGTGTAGCGTGGGGGGCTCTGGCATTCTTTCTCCCTGTGTAATTGGAGTCCTCACAAATAACTTCGTTGTGGACTATTAACTACTGTGTAATTATCTGTTTAATAGGTATTTAATTAGCTTTGTTATTGAGTAATATCAGACTGAAATTCGTTGGCAGGAGACATTAAGCTGAACAGGACTGTATACAGTTTATCCTTATTATAAATGCTGTACTGCTTAAGTTGTATCTGAAGATGTAATGAGTAGCCATACCTGTGAGCACGTGTGGTTAGTCTGAATGGTCTCAACAAAAGAAAAATTCTTCAGTGCTAGTTTCTTGATTATTTTTTTTCTCTTAAGACCTGGTGCAGTTTACTGTGGCTGCCTCTTGGTTCCCATGGTGTTTGTTTCTAATCACCATTCTGTTTTTTTTCCAAAGCTATTTGGCAATATCTGGTTGTCAATGGCGAGCCTGGTGATTTTTATGCAGCTGCGCTACCTGTTTCATGAGGTTCAACGAAGAATTCGGCGGCACAAGAACTACCTGCGCGTGGTTGGAAACATGGAGGCTAGGTGAGCCTCTTATTTGCTCTGGGATCTTGATGTGGATCTTGGAGAGAGAATCCTGATGAAGTTGTTGAGATTCTTTTATGTTCTTTTGATACACAATGGCGTGGTGTAAGCTGGAGAGATGCAATCTTCAAATCCAGCTTTTAAAGTCTGTGTGCTTAGGGTGTGTTTTTACCCATTTTATTTGTTACAGGGGACACGCTTTCAGGGTTTAACAGATATGTAGGATTGACTTTTATGATAGCAGTATTACTGGCAGTGTATTACTGGCAACAAGTGGAGTCCCCCGTCCAGTATTTAGTCTCCTATATTCTCTTGTGTACTACCTGAGGTGGTGGGGTGCACAAGCTCTGCAGAGCTCTGCCTGTTTCAGTTGTCAAATATTGGCTTTGGCTGTGATAGAAGTAAATGCTCTTAATTTCATTAGGCCATACTGTTCATTTACTGCCTGAAATTAAATCAAAATATTCATTAAAACCTGCTTAACTTTAAGTATGTATTTGTTAAACCTGAAGCCAGTAAACAGACTCTGTGCTTGTAGTCGAGCTGAGCGCTCCTTGGGATTACTTTATTCCATCCCCCTGTACTGAGGCAATATAGAGAAATTGAGAGGTCTGCTGAAACCTAGGATTGTGCCAGATACTACTGCATCTCTGATCCGGTGTTTTCATAACCCAGCTATGTCCTTAATAATTTTAAGAGCAACAGGGACTTTTGCTCTTTCGGTATATTGTTGTACCATTTTCATTGTGGACTTCAGTGGGTTTGACTAGTTCTGATGCTTGCTGCTGTAGCCTAGATGGAGAAGACTGACTTCTCTAGAAATTCATGAGGTTTTCTTTGTGAAAAGTCATTTAATGGCTGTAATATCAGGTTAAAAGCTGCATAATAAAGTTCATCCACAATGCATTGTTTCTTTTCAGTAAGATGCAGCCGCTAAACCCCTTTAAGCTGCTCACAAAGCTGTTTGAGTTGCAAGTGTCTCAGGCTTTGTGTCTGATGTGGTTTTGTCATTCTAATTGTTCTGGAAGAACCACATTCTAGCTTCCTTCTGAAGCTGCCAATGGCAGCAAGCTCCCTACCTTTGTGTAGTTGTTTTTCAGGTATATTCCACACCAGCAGTACTGTGAAATTTTGTTACACCACTCATCGCTATATTATCCGTGTTTGGGTACTGTGTAGAAGCTGCTTGCATGGCTCTGGTTTAAAAAAAGAAGAAAAAATAACCAAAGACAAATGGGTGTTGGCAAAATCTGAGGCCAAAATTAGTCAGACCATAAATGCTTATGATCCCAAGAAGACATCTTAATGAGCACAGCTATTAAAACTCATTTAGAAAAATGACATAAGCCAAATCCATACAGGTTATAATTTAAGGTTCTCAACCTAATGATCATACTTCTTGGAAGATATTAAATCAAAGCTTTTTGAACCTAGGGTGAATGCAGAGATGTGCAAAAAAAAAAATGTACCTGGAAGAAGACATGGGAGGGACACGTGTGTGTGTGTGTCTTCCTTTGTGGTATGAGTTCAAGTTATGGAAAAAATAGCAAACCTGCTGGCGCACCTCTCCCAAGGAAAAGTTAACATGGAGAATAAGGTTTTCTCTGCGCGGGGTTCTCTAGACAGGAGGCCAATGCTGAGCTGGTGTAATCATTACTTCTGTCTCTTCCTTTTTCTTCCTTGTAGGTTTGCAGTTGCAACACCAGAGGAGCTAGCGGTCAATAATGATGACTGTGCCATTTGCTGGGACTCCATGCAATCCGCACGTAAACTCCCTTGCGGCCATCTCTTCCACAAGTACATTTCTGGGGCTGGAGGGGGTGCACCTGACTGTTGAAAGGAAGGGATATATAGGCATGTCTGAAAGTTACATCAGGATGACAAGTAATGAACTATCAGCAAAGCTGTGGTTGCTTACTGCCTGCGTCATCTTGGTCTGCCTGTAATAACAAAGTACAAGTCATGTTCACTTCAGTCATTTTGATATTTTGAGTTGTTTCACCTGATGCATTCTTTTTCCCCCCAAACTAAGAGTATGCATCTTGTCAACTAACAAGTAGATAGTGTTGAGTTATGGTATCTCAGTTGCAAGTCTGTACCCTGCCTTGCTGTGTAACTGCTTGGTAAAGCACACTCTTTTGCCCCTTACTTTATCCTATGCATCACTTCTTCCATGAGGGTGTGTTGATTTTTAGGTGAGGAAGAAAAATTGGAGTCAGGTCCTGAAGTACCTTTCAGATACCTGCTTTAAAGAGAAAATAGGGAATATTTTTATATAGTGCATCCTTGCATGAGTGCTCCGGGACATTTGTGGAGGCCGGGTCTGATTATATGATGTCACGGGGATATGAGTCCATCAGAGCTATAAAAGAGGTAAACCAAATTAGCTGAGGAGGTCCCTAAGCAGCTGGTAGTTGGAACTGGGAGGCTCTTGACCAGAGGATCACTCCATGTACGGTTTCTTACACTTACTCGGCAGTGAATAGTAGCAGATGCTTGTGGAGACTGCTGAGCTAGATGCACCTTTTCTTAGATCTTTTGTAGCAGTGCTTACATTTTCATGCTTGCACTTGAAAGGAGATACAAGGATTGAATCAGAATTTTCTGAAGTGCCGTGTGATTAACATGCATGGTCAGTTAAATTGTCCCTGTGGTGTAATATGAGCAAGTTACTTTCTGTAAATAGCTTTTTACTTTTCTGGTAACTGTCAAACTAGAGGTTATAATCTGTGTGCTAATTTGTTGTCATTTATGACAAACCTTGCCATAAATATTTATCTGTGTTCCAAGAAGTCTCTAATGAGCTAATGTGCCTCCATAGCAGAAACTCCTCTTCCAGTGCTACTGAATTGTATGAATATTTAATCACCTACTGAGCACTTGAGAAGCCCAGGGTCTTCTCTTCAGAAAGTTGTTTTCTCTGTATCTAAAAGGATCCTTTTGGATTTTTTTCTGAAGCTAAGTTACACTTGCCTCCTTGGTGCATTTAGGGAGGGAATGTGTTACAGTGGATGACTTATGCTTGCATATAAAACCAAATGTAATTAATAACCCTATTTACAACCTAAGAATGATTTCTCTCCTCATAAAAGCCTGGTGATTTTGCCAGCAGGCTAAACATTGTATCCATTCTCAATCACATGGGAATTTTTTCATAGCCATTTATTTGGAGTAGAATAGAAGATGGAAGGAAAGATTCATGTTGCTGAGATCAACTCTGTGCCTAAATATTAAAGAAATTGAAGAGAAGTAACTGTCAGAATCTCTTGGGCTCTGTTGAAACTCTCTCCTTATCTTTTAGGAAGCAGTCAATTTCAAAAGAGTTGTTGCTCTGAAATGTTCCCAACCTTGACCTGTTGTTGTTAGTCATCCTTCTACTGAGGTGCTGTAGGTGACCGAGCCCTTCTGCCTGTACGGTACAAAATGGGTATAACCACGGCTGGCTTACTGCAAGCCTTTAGGGCTTGATGCTGAAGCAGGCTGAGAGGGGTTCGTGTCTGTTCCAGCATCTCAGTGGTTGAGCTGCTGAGGAGCAGCAGTGTGGTGGTAGCTTGTGTCACTCTGGCTGTTTCCTAAGTGACTTTTTGAGTACAACTCTAGCAGAGGTTTGAGTTTGCTGTGTGCAGGGTGGTTTTGCTGTAGTAACGGAGATGAAGTTGGACAGCATTGGCAGCGCTAATGTGCTGGCTGTGCTGATGACCAAGGTGGTGGAAGACAGTAGATTTTTACTGTAGTGCTTTGGTTGTTTCTGGAAAACCCATCACTGATTTCTGAACACTGCATGTCCCTCCATTTAAATACAATGAAAAACAATTTGGCAATATGTCTGCACTCTGCAGCTTCAGGAATTGTGCAGAGCACTTGTATCCTTGACTTTGGTATAGTCCCGCAGTTAGGGCTTTTTCCTTGCTCTGGCACCCAAACCTGTGATCTGTGCCTTTACTCCATTTGCAAGTATACAATTTGGGAAATAGGTTTATTTGACCTTTTTATATGTCTCTACCTTTCTAAAGTGCTTTGAGAGCTTCTGCCGGAAAAGAACCCCATCCTGCAAGCGGGAAGTACGTGTTACAATATTGAGATATGTTCAGTCAGTGAAATTCAGTTCTTCCATACTGAAAATTAGGTTTAATGTGCCAACAAATACCGCAATTGGGTCCTATCAGTCTGAATCAAAACGTAGGCACAGCTCTGAGTGTTTAAACCTGCATTTCAAACACTTCTTGCTTTCTGCAATACAGCAAATGTTCAGAATTAAGTAAACATTGTAATGGCACAGCACTGGTTAGTATTAATAAATCCCTTTAAAGAGTTTCCAGAGCGGTACTCGCTTTGGTGGTGATTTGGGTATTGGTATTTTTGAAAAGATATTTGAAAAACTTTGGAGGTGCCATTGCCACATCACACTGGCAGAACTTCTATGAAAATGTGTCAGTATATATTAAATACTTGTCCAGCTGGTTTTTGTTCTTTTTCAGTTGGGGATGGTGAGAGAAGAGAAATGCTTTGTTTCCCCTTCCAGGCAAAACTTGCTTGTTCTGAGCTAGAGGGACAACAAACTTGGACAATGTTTTAAGTTTGTGATAAATGTGCATGCTTGTTTATAAAAAGTGAACACTTGAGTATTTTCAGCTGAAAGAAATAAGAACCCTATGCCAGAGTCATCAGGAGCTCATCAAGCGTACCTCACAAACTATCTCTGAGCAGTCTGTGTGCGTTTGTTGATGTTCTGTACAGAATATGCTACAGCTGTTTGATGTACTCGTGATACTGATGTCTTGGAAAAACGCTGCAAGCTCACCATAATATTACTGTTTTCCTGTCAGCTCATGCCTGCGGTCCTGGCTGGAACAAGATACATCTTGCCCCACCTGCAGAATGTCTCTTAATATCACTGACAGCCATCACGTGAGGGAGGATCACCAAAGGGAAAATCTGGATGAGAACCTTGTCCCCGTGGCAGTAGCAGAAGGCAGACCACGATTGAACCAGCACAATCACTTCTTCCACTTTGATGGTGAGCTAAGCACATTTGACAGCTGATGCTATTGCTCAAATAAATGAAGAGAACAGCCTTCTGTAGAAGGGAATTGTGTTGATGCTTCTGTTGAAATTTGAACTGTGCCTCTTCTTGAGTTTGTCAAACACGTATGTTGCTTACAGTTCTTTTGCAAGAGTTCAGGTAAGTGTCTCGGAGGTTGTCCAGAGCTACAGAGATTTCTTGAAAGATTTTGTACAAGTGCCCCGTTTTTCTTGACTTATTGTAGTTAGCAGCTTTAATGCTGGTGTTTATTCACTGTGTGCTGTGCTGACCAACAGAATGAGAAATTCATGTGTCTTATTTTGCTACCAGGTGGCTCGTTAATCAGTGACAGTTGAAGAGAAACAAAAACCTCTGTAGTGCAGTCTAAAAGTTGATCTTTCTGCTATCCCTAGCTAATGTGAGGTTGTCAAGAGTCCATTTGCCACTCCATTTACAAGAAACCTGCGGTGCTTGGTCGGGTGCAGATGTCTGCAGAAGCTTATTCTTAGATGGAATCATATAACCAGAATGGTTTTCCATGCTGGTTCCAGTGACTTTGATGGTGTGCTATAACTTCTCACAAAGCAGATGTGATTTCAGACCATGATAAGTTCTGTGTGTGCAGACAAACTTGTTCTGAAAGAGACAATTTCCATTGCTTATCTTCCAGAGTTTTATAGTTTTGGTATCAGTGTGTGCTTGTCTTCCACAGTTTCCCAGGTTTTTTATGGCAGTCTTGTTGCTTCTCAGCAGGTTTCACTAGTGCAAATACTCAGCTTTAGGCTGGGTCCTTGTGGAGCTCCCATGATGTAGCTGAGATGCTGCAAACTTACACAGTGACCTGTTCTTTGTCTTTGCTGGTTTTGCAATCTTTGGAGATTGTGGGATGAGAATAAGGGACAGAGAAGGGTCAGACATTTCTAGGTACACTGAGACTGTCTGGTAGCTTCTTGCATGACTCCCACTTTTGTGGTGCTTTAGGTCTCTGAAGGACATTTATGTTTAGAACACCTCTCTGGTTTTTGATAGCTGTCCTCCCCAGTGCTCTCCTGTGGCTTTGAGATCCACAAAATTACTGTGGACACAGAAGAAGAAGTGGCATAGAGCAAACCCTGTGTTTATTTAAATGGAAATGTAGCAGGAAGAGGGAGCCAGCCATGTGCCCTACTCTGAGCCTAAGCACACAATTGCAGGAGCAGTCACTTTGTTCGGTTACTCTCTGTCCCTTTGTAGTAATATTTTCTCAGTGATGCCAGCCACATATAGCTTGACCCATTTTGGGACCAGATTCAGCCTGTTTAGAAGGTGGCCTGTTTTTAGTACAATTGCTGGAGTTATTCGCGTATTACAGAACTGAACTTGGCTCTGGATTATTTTAATTTTCCCTTTAATGGGAACATTAAAACAAGAAAACATGGTGTATTGTTTTCTTGATCCTCTTCTGGCCCTCAGATTGTTAAGCCACTATGACAGGGTGTTTGAAGACAATATCAGCTCTTACTGATTCACTCCAGCCATCTCCATGTTTGGGAGACTTTAGGGATGGATTGCACTGCAGAACTCCCCATATGTACCTTGTGGAAATATGAAGACTTGTGTTAAATATATGTAGAAGTACTTTACCTGCTGAGAACCTCATATTAATGCTTGACTTTCTTGGTGATTTCTTATTCTTAGGCTCTCGAATTGCCAGCTGGCTGCCCAGTTTTTCAGTAGAAGTGATGCATACTACAAACATCCTCGGTATCACACAAGCCAGCAACTCCCAGCTTAATGCTATGGTAAGACAGCTTTAATACTCTGCACCTCAGTCTTCCTATTATTTGTGTTGGGGGGGGGAGATGTACGTGTAAATGGACAACATAAAGGGGAGTGAGAGAAGCTTTATTTTAGGAAAGTTAGGACTATATGTTGGTTCAAATGTGCAAACGTGAAAGAACGGGTCTGGAGGTGAGTAAATGAGGGAGAAAAATTACATGTACTTTCTGTGTAGATAGGCAGACTTTTTCTCAGCTTGCTTAGTGCAACTTCTTTAGCTTTTTTCCAGTACTTATCCACTCACAACTTGCAATAGCAAAGGGTGTGAGTCTGTAACCAGAGAAGTTAGCTGTTGGTCAAGTGGTAGCTGATCAAATCCATTCTATAGCTTTTGATTTTTTTAATATTTATTTTTAATAGCACTAAGCTCCAAGATAGCTGTTTCTGTTTGAGTGTCCTGTCAGTGTGAGACAGGGTGCTCTGTAGCACAATCAGCTTTTGCTGATTGATGATGATAATGATAGGAGTGTTGACGATGAAATCCCAGGTTTTTTTACTTCATACATCAACATTCTAATGTAGTACAAAAAGAGAAGGATATGGCCTCACGAAACACATGTAGTTCATTTAGTTTGAGAAGTGCTGTTTCCTTGAGTTCTTAAAGCTACTGTGTGCTGTAGCATGTTAGTAAATATTTGGTGAGGTATCTCATGAAAGTGATGAAATTTTCTGAATGCGAGATCTTTCCCGTAGCCTTCACTACTGTTTAAGTCTCAACAGCATAACGCCACAATTTTTTGGGGGTTTGAGGCAGGGCAGGCAGGGAGCAGCAAGGTGTTGGCAGATGATTTATTAGTTACATATGCAGGAACTCTCCATCTAAGGTCAGTTTAGTTTTTCTTTTTCTGGACACAGTGGCAAAAATGGGCTTTTGTTAAGGATGAGTAATGATTTTTTAGCATTGTGTATTATTAAAAGTACAGTAGCAACTTATATTGAAATGCTACTTTAATGGAAAGGCCCAGGTTAGCAAACTATTAAAGTGTTACATGTTTTTATTAGAAAATAAGTGAAATTCTCCTTTGTGTTACTGAATAAAAACCTAGGGAAGTATTTTGAGGGAAAGGTCAGAGGCTGAAATGCCACTGGAACAGGTTGCCCAGGGAGGCTGTGGCTGCCCCATCCCTGGAGGTGTTCAAGGCCAGGTTGGATGAGGCTTTGAGCAATCTGGTCTAGTGGGAGGTGTCCCTGCCCATGGCAGGGGAGTTGGAACTAGATGGTCTTTAAGGTCCCTTCCAAGCTAAACCATTCTGTGATTCTATGCTGAATCCGTTGTTTTGGTCACAAGTTAGTACAGTGGAGAGTTAGGTTTGCTGTAGTTGCTTGTGTTTGAACTCACTGTCAGCTGGTGCAAAGTTTTTGCTTTGCTCTCAAAACTCCTTCCATCCTTCTTTTCTTATTGTTGTTGTTCTCATTTCCCACCCCCACCCGCCTGGAACTTTCCGCATTAGTTAAAATACAGATTTTAATATTTAATGAAGTCTAACTGTTGGCCTCCAAAAGCATATTATTTGTCTGCCCTCTTACTTTTATCTATTTAATTTGGATATTATTTAGGTAACTTGAAATTCAGTAATAACAGTTCCCTGACAACTCAGTTTAATTTACTTGAGCTTTCAGACCCTGTTACGTTGCGTTGTAGGCAGAGTGGCTGGAGAGAGTAGGTTATTAAAACTTGATTCCACTTGTCCTTACCAGTACCATTTTGGAACCTGTCTGGGACAAAGAAAAGTGGTATTTTATTTTTTCAGTGTTGATTTAACTTATAGTCACTCATGTGAATTTTCTATAGATATTTATTAAAAAGGCTGTAATAAAAAGAGGGTTGGGAAGCTTTGGAAGCCTTTGTGCATCTACAAGCAGTGTTCAGGAACCTAAATTTTCAGGACCATGTGTTATCTCTATAGGAGTTGCAGTTTTGCTGTTGACTTCAAAATATTGCCCTGTAAGTCATTGCCAGCGTGGGTTTTCTTTCTATTGTTTGTCTTTCTGCATGTGGGTTATCATATCGTAAACAGCATCTTTAAGCTGTTAATTTTTTTAATCTCTTTCTGTTGAGATGCTTACCAGCTAACTTTTATTTACTGCTGATGCTGACTGTAGAAACCTTGTTTTCTTCAGGCCCATCAGATTCAGGAGATGTTCCCTCAGGTTCCTTATCATTTAGTTCTACAGGATCTGCAGCTAACTCGTTCTGTAGAGATCACCACTGACAACATCCTAGAAGGGCGCATCCAGGTACCTTTCCCCACACAGGTAAGTCATAAGACCGTGCACCTAAAATAACTTACTTTCTTACTTACCACAGAACTGAGCCTGGTAATAACGACTGAGGGGAATGAGGTAAGTTGAAGCACTGGTGAATTCAGCTTAGCTTAATGCAATATTATTCTTCAGCTTTTATCTGTAGGAAGATGTTGCAGTTGGAAGCACCAAACCAGTTTTGGCAGTCTAGTCTGTGTTGTATCTCCATGTTGCACCATCTGACTCAATTGGAATGTCTCACAGTGGTGTGTGATCGAGGCATACGCATCTGATCCTTGCTGTGGCCCTTAGAAAAAGGCCTTTTAATGTATTAGGATGGGTCTCAGGTGTGCTTTAGTATTATCCATTTGTAATACAGGTTCTTTTCTTTATGAAGGAAAGTCAGAGTCTTATCAGCCATCCACTATAGTTTGCCTGTGATTGATGTGATTGGACTGCAGGATGCATGAAGTGCTTGCCCATAGAGTCTCAAACATGTTATATAGTGCCAAATTCTAGTAAAAAAATCTTGGGATTTGTTTTTCCTGTGTTTAAATTTCTGTCAATGCAGTATATTCAGTCATGTACCAAAAATATATTGAAAATGTCCTAGCTAGACTAGAGACAAATATTTGTTCAGTTAAAGCAGCTCTTCTCGGTCACTCGCTCTTGTGCAGAGCCTTTAGAACGTTTTCAGTTGATTTCTCTGCTGACAGATAATTGAATTGTACCACTTAGGAAGGGTTTCTGCAAAGAAAGTAGTCGGCAAAATGATGCCTTGTTCTTAATTAGTGATAGCAGATTTCAGTAAAGCAGTCTGGGGACAGTGTTTCTGTTAATAAGAATATTGAATTCTGGTTCTGTGCACATCAGATAGTACTGTTATCTGGAGTCTGCATGTGGGGAAGCAGAGAGATTTCTCTTTCAATACAGTGCATTCTGTTTATTGCTAACTTATCTGTTTCTAAATTGAACATAACACATGACGTTGCAGAGGGCAGAGTTTGAATGTGTTCAAATAACTTGTTTTTGTTTTGCCATTTCACACACTGTATTAAACCCATGATGTTTGCATTGCAGCGCGCAGATAGCATTAGACCTGCATTGAACAGTTCTGTGGAACGGCACAGTACTGATCAGGAGGATACTGAAACTGTCACCCAGGTAATTTGGCATAAAAATGGGCAAAAAGCACGATTAGAAGCTGAATGGACAGATAAGTGCATTTCGTTCCATCCCAGGTCAGGCTGGTGGCAGCCCTTCCTTGCATTTCATACCAGAACGAATGCTTGTCAGGCAGCTGAAGTAAGACTTCAGCATGGTGCTCCTGTAAAGAATTATCTGTGTGCTTTTCTTTTTCCTCCTTGAAGGAAAGTGCTCTCAAGTGACACAAAGAACAGAAAAAGATCATGTCTCTCTTCCTGTCTGGTCAGGCCCGTGTCCATCTGTGGAATAGGAGGAGCAAGATGCTTTGCTCTTCCCCTTCCCCTTCCTCTTCCCATTCCCGTTCTGTACGTCTCCAGATACTTCCCTTAAAATGAGTAGTATTCTCTTCTGGGTATAAGAATTCTTTTGTGTTCTGGAGGAAGCACTTGGAGACATGGGGAGCTTTGGTGTGAATGGAGTGGGATACAAACAGGACCAAGAGATAACAGCCCTTTTACGTATAAAGCACAATAATGGGTTTTGCTGTTGTTCACTAAGGGCTTTATTAAGCAGCATGTGCTAGCTGAAATGTGACAGGAAGAAAAAAAAAATTAGCCTGCGAATAGAATAAGGTCTCATTCCACTTTTGTTTTCCCTGACTGCAGTAGCAAAATCCTGAGGGTTTCTGTTTTATAAACCTCCCTTTCGGCTGGCCTAGAAAGGGAGTGAATTTGTGAGGTGTGTGAGTTTCTGCCTCTGCCACCTTTAATAACCTAAATAGCCAGCCTGTTACTCACCTGAAATGGAACTGTGGCAGTTCCTTCGTTAGCAGGTTGCAAGACAGAAAAAACTTTCATTTGATTTGATACTGCCATTGAGGCTGAAGAAGAGGTGGTGGGGGCTGGTATGGGTGTTTGATAAGAGCCTGGAGTAGGAGATGCAGAGCTTCAGGAATGAAAATCTGGATCTGTGTCTAGCAAGTATTTAGTAACTTTTTGGTTAACTTGAAGCTTTTGGTGGCATTTTCCCTGTTCTTTAAAACCTCTCTTCCTACAAATGGTATATAACTAGTTTTCCTTAGCTTGTTACTGGCTTCAAATCCCGCTTTGAATGATTGTGTTGCTGTTCACCTTTTGTCTTTCCCGGTGCTACCTGTGTCTCTGTCCTTCCTTCTACAGAACCTGAAAAACCTGGGAGTGGTGTTAATACGTCATGTCATTGAGCACGTGCTCTCTAATAGTGATATCATCTTGCTTTGAATTACAGCTCAGCACCTTGCTCAAAGGGTGTGTTTTAGTTGGAGCGAATGGCGGTTTGGCTGGAGAATGTATTTTGATTGTGTAGAATAGCACAGTGATAGCCTGGAGATACGTGAACAGTTGCGAATTTGCTGCAGCCACGTGGGGCTGCTGGTGGCTGTGTGTATGGGATGAACTGGTGGCCTCAGCGCAGGTTTTCCTGGATGGATATTTACTGTGTCAAATGGGATTCATAGGCAAAAGCTGAAGTGGGAGACTGAGACTGCTGTGCAATGAGAAGAATTTGCTGCTGGGTAGCATCATGGAAGCTCCAGTTGCTGCTGTCCTCCTCCTGCCTCGTAAATGCTTTGTGCATTTGGTGTTCACTTAAGGTGGCTTCAGACAAGCTGGTCACCCTTGTTACATAGTCACAGAGATCTATCTAGGAGTCAAGCTTGCTTGCCTCCTTGCTATTGGTAGTATTTCTGTTGTGGAGGGAAGACTTGGGAGCCTAGGGCCATCCTTCCTCTAGGAAACTCCCTTCACTTTTGTGTCTCTTTGGTTTTGATTTCAGTTTTTAACTGAGTACCTAGAGTATTGTAGATGTTTTCTTTCTTCTTGCCAGAAGAAGATGTTGCTGTAGTCAGTCAAACTCTTGTCTGTGTGGAAAGGTCTAGCAGCAAACAAGCTACTTCAGCAGGTTGCACTTGATTTTTAAGAGGCTTTTTAAATGCAAGTGGAAAGGGACATAAGAAGCCATCATCATCTCCTCTGGGTGAGACTTGAATTTCCAAATAGTGGATAGATGTAACTTCACACCTTATGACAGTCCTTGAAAAAGACTGTGGCAGCTCTAGTTGCTTTGTGCTGCAGCCGTAGAGTAAGTTTTAGAAGCTTTCCATCTCTTTTCTTCTTTTACTTTTTTAATCAACATACCCACTGAGAATCTTTATAGCTCTCCAACAGCAAGTGGCAGATCCATTGAAGTTCTGTTTGTTGGAAATAACATTTCGTAGGGGAGCTAATGTGCTCAAATAAAAGCACCCTTCTTCGTGAGTAGTGTTAGTTTTCCTCTGTGCCATATGTCATATTATGACTTAATTCTACCTAGAATTCAAAGATCTTAAGATAGAGATAAAGGCTGATTATTCCTCCCCCTGCCCTAAATGTAGCTTATGGTTTTGGGGTGTCAGTGCTGAGATAAGGTAAGGATAGTTTAGAGACATCTGTGAGTGCCATCATGGTGTAAAACGTGTTAAAGGTTTAGAGCATTCTCTCACAAACATTGACTGTTGCTAACAGTCCTGGCCTGTAGGCTTAGCAAGATGCTGTGCACATACTTTTCTCCAGTTGTGCACTGAAATGCTAATGCTTCCAGCATTGTGCATAGTGCTGTAAATGCTCACTCGCCATCCCTGTCGTATTTGCCCTCCTTCCCCTCTTTTCTGACTCCGCTGTTACTCCCTATAAGAACAGATCCCAGAGCAGCTATTGCTACTTTCTGCAAGCTTGTATTTTCATGTGCTAAAATGTATTTAAAGATTATCCTTTAAATTTTTTTGTGTGTTTGTTTATCTGTTTCTGTAATCCTGGGTGGAGATTGGGTAGGACTGCTCAGACCTAACTAGTAAGCTGTTGTTATAAAGCTGAAGCTTGCCTGGTGCAGCACTTGCCCCCTCCGCCTTGAGAATCCAGTTTATTGTCATTGCTTAAGTACTTGGTGGCTGTTTAGAGACACTTCTGAGGCATCCCATGGCTTTCATGACATTAATGCTTTTTCTCTTGAAGCCTGAAGGAGGAGTAGTTTCTGTAGCGTACGGGTTTCTGCATCTGAGATCTGCTCTTATACTGAGGCTTGTCATAACCTTTACTGCAATTAGTTTTGATATTTTTGTCTCTAAAACCTCCTCAGTAACTGCTTTTGTGTTCAGATAGAAGAACAGGCTCTGGGTATTGATTTTTGCATCTTTGTAACGTTATGAAAATGAAAGCTTAGGTGAGCTAGCTTGCGTCTTCTGATAGAAGTGGCCCAGGGAAAAAACCAAAAGAGTGATCTTGTCTGAACATCAGCCATAATGAGTGCCCTGCTCACTGCTTTACCCACCAGAGCTTCCCTTTTCTGTGTCCACCTGTGTGGGAAGTGGCAGTTGGGTTGCTCCATATCTGTTCCTCTGGGTCTGCCGAGGTCGTCTTGGCCCTGGGTAAAATCCATGTGATCGTTTTGCGGAGCTCTCGCTTCCTCCTCTGGGATGTGACGTTGCTTTGAGGCAGTCCAACAGTCCCCCATCGCCTTGTCCCAGTGCGTTACTGTGTGTGATACAGGGAGCCGTTCCCCAGCACGCTCCAATTTACAGGTTTGGCTGAAATAGGCGGAAGACGTACATGTGTTTGAGATTGCAGTGTTCGTACTGCTCTGGCTTGGGCCCTGGCATTCCTGCGTGGTTCACCTAGTTGATGGGAAGTGACATTTGGCTTGGTTTTTGCTCTCTGAAGGCACTGAGTCGGGGAGATGGCGTTACTGGTACGTCTCTAGGGCTTTGGAGTGACTCAGCTTGCTTTGCACATCAGCTGCTGAAAGCTGTGTGTTGCACGTTGTGGTGCTGCTGAGCCTGGGCTGTTGGGACTTGGGCAGCGGTCCCCCTGCGGAACCCACGTCACCGGCCATCGAGGCTCCTGCGGCAGGTATACCAAAGGCGCAAAACTAGGTGGTAGCAGCTAATACCTCTCTGATGCATGCTACTTGTTTGAGTAATCCTCTGGGATACCAAAGGATGGCTAAACCCTTAAGCCTTTCATTGAGGTGATTTGTTTCTTGACGTTACTACGCTTAGTAACATCTTGCTTTGCCATCACAGAGCTGATCTGATCGTATATGACAGGATGTGATCAGGATATGCTATTTCACCTATGCTAGTTCCCAGTGTCATCATTCATCAGCTCAATTTTCGCGTTAGTGTTGTCGGCCAGCTGTCAAGGGTGAAGAGGTACAATGTGCAGGGCTGCCAGCTTCTTTTATTGACACGCTGTGCTTGGGACAGTTGCCAGCCTTGCTCCGGCAGCCCGAATACACGATAATTTGGGTGCTGCAGAACCCGGTGAACCGAAGCCTCATAAATTCCCTTCTCAAGCACGCATCCTCTTTGCAGATACATTTGCTATTCTTTCCTTAGTATATGGATTTCTGCTTTTTCAACTCTTTACTGCTGTGTTGCTTGTCAAGTCAGCTGCAGAATCTGACTATTTCAAATGCCTCATTTTCATAGAGCATTAATTATGAGTAATTAATGTTTGTCTTTGAGATTACTTTCAAATGTGGCATAAAAGATACAGCGTTACAGAATACAGGCTCTTTGAACATGTTTTGAAATAGCTTTGTTCTGTACTTTGGCTGGGGTTTTCAAAGGAGCCCGAGGGAATCGGGTACAGCAGGTGAGAGTCTAGTTTCCTCCAGTGCCTCAGAAAATGACAGTTCTTTGTAGCTTGTTGATTTGATGCAAAGAAGCCCTGCTAGCAAATTTTGCAAAGACTTACGACTTTTTTCCTTCTCTCTTAGACTGAGAGAGTGCCACTTGAACTCAACTCAAGACTGGAAGAAATGGTGGAATTCAGCGAAATGGAAGCAGAGCCTAGTGAAGCAGAAGACTTTGAGGCCAGGGGGAGTCGCTTTTCCAAGTCAGCTGATGAAAGGCAGCGTATGTTGGTTCAGCGGAAGGAGGACTTGTTGCAGCAAGCTCGAAAGTACGTTCCTTCCTAAAACTCCAGCCTGGCCACTCGGTTACAGTCCCCCAGAGTGGGTTTCAAATGGATTATGACCACAGAGAGCCTGGGTTGATGCAAAGAGTAGTGAGAGGAATGAATACATCTGCTACACCAAGCTCAGGGTGTTGCTTAGGACAACTGTCACTGATAAACCCAGCTCTGAAATAGCGCCGTGTGTCCCAACGTGTACACAGCTTCCAAAGTGGTTGATGCAAAGCTCTTTGAAATCAGAGGAGGTTTTCTCCAGGCTTTAGTCTGAGCCTATAGTAAGCGAGAATACACTACTTGTGTGGAGTCCTCTAGTCATCTTTAGCTTGTCTCCTGGCGTAGGCGTCAGCCCACGCTGCCCGTGCTGTTACAGCCGAAACGACTGTCAGGCACCACTTTTTCCAAAGACAGAGTGTGTGTCTTAAGCACAAAGCAGCACAGAGGTGACAGGTGACCAGTTACTAAAGCACGCCAGAGGAGCTCACGACCAGCAAGTTGACACCGCTGAAGAGACAGTGACCAACTTTAACTGTCTCTTTTAGCTGAACTGGTAATAGGTGTTACAGGTAGAATTTAACTTCTTTCACATGTGTTCCAGTCACGCTGGTGAACTTTACGAGCATCCAGTTGCTGATAAAAAGAGAAGGAAAAGTACTTTAGAGATGTAGAGAAAACATTTTAGCATTTGTAACAAATGTTGTCTCTTCCTTTATATTGCAGGGATACTACTGAAAGGGTCTACAAAAACTACACTGAGTTGTGTCCTTCGGTGTTATAGGGCTACCTACGCTCTTTTTTGTTTTTTTCCCCCACGCTGAAATGCATTCATATAAATAACTGGGGATATGACACCTTTAAAGAGTTTGTCTATAAATAGGCTTGCTCCTAGAATAATTTTTTCTTTATGTTTGAAAAACGTCATTTAGGGAGACAAAGTGTTTTTGACTTTCTGCTTTACTCGTTCCCTTCCTGCACTGAAGAGCTGCAGAATTGCAAACCACTGTATTTTGTCACTAAGTGTAAAAATTCATTGGGATGTTAATTCTGGCAGCTGCTTCCTTGTACTTTTGCCTTACCTTACACTTTGCAGCCCTAGTGCCGCTTCTGTCCAAGGCTTACTCATTGTCATTAGGGTGTGACTTGTGGTGGTGGACACTGCCAGCGTCTTGCAAGCAGTGGAATAACGGGGACAGAGAGAGCCAGTGACTCACCTGCCGTCTCCATGAATTACTCCGAGTTAAGAGTAGAGCCTTTAGAACTGGCTCCCTCCTACGGGCACAAGGATCTTGCACAGAGACTAGGAGCTTCTGCCAACTCTGCAAAGTCTGTCGTAGGTTATATGGGCTTTATTTATTGGAGTATGTAGCTTGCGTGTGCTTTTATCAAGGTATTTTCCTGCTTTCAGTGTGCCTCGTGCCCTCCCTTACCTTGTGGATGCACCAGTGAAGTATTTTGCAGAGCCAAAATGAGGTGGGCTCCGCTCACCCATCTTTTCCTTTTTCCTCTTGCAGGCGTTACTTAAACAAAACCTCCGATGAGGAGCTGACTGCAGAGAAGCCCTCCCCTCTGCCTGAGGGAGCGTCCGCCGATCCCGTCACCCTGCGTCGCAGGACGCTTGCAGCCGCCGCCGAACGGAGACTTCAGATGCAGCAGAACTCGTAGCGCTCGTTGCCCCTCCTTCCTCCTCCTCGTGAGCAATGTTGAATAAATAAATGAAATACAAAAAACCCCCCTGCGCTTTCTATACCAGCAGGAAAGTGTCTTTTCAGAGTTCAGCTGGCTGTGCTGCCGAGTGAGCTGGCTGCCTCTCTGCTGTATAAAGCATGTGGTCTAATAATGTTTGGACAGCTGACAAATTAACCTTTTTTGTAATATTTTCTATGTGACGTTGATCCCCTCCACAAACAAAAGGCAATTTCTAAACCACGAGCATGATTCCTGCAGCTAGCATGAGGTGTTAGGCTGACTGCACAGCAGAGGCTGGGGCAAGTGTGTTCCAAATTAGCAGCTGTGGGTGCGGGTCGCGGAGGGCACTGGCAAGTTCAGCTTGAGATCAGGAGAGTTATTCCAGGAGAGAAGAAAGCTTAGAAATTTGCAGCAAACCTGGCCTTAGATGGGCAGGTGCCCACTCTTTGGTCTCTGTTCGTACCGAGAATAAAGGGTGTTACGTAGGCCGGCTTGAAGGGCTGGGGTAGCATCGCTGGGAAGTCAGTCCTTAGACTGGATGGAAGCTGTCTAGCTACATAACGCAGAAAAAAACTAATTCATGAATTGTGCAGCAAAGCACTGATTCACATCGATTCCAACATAAAATAGTTTGTTTACAGTTGCTGGGCTCTTCTGCCCTGGCAGCCGCCTGGCTCTGTTCGCTCCCCAGGGCTGCGTTGTTTTCCTTTGCCTTTTATGGCCAGAAACAAGTGAGAGACGGAGGGGAATCGAGCGCAGACGAGGGGGTGTAAGGCGAGGTGACAGCCCCTCCATTCAGTGTTAGCATAAGCCAAGGGAGTACGATAGAAAAACCTGCCTGTTCTGGACGCCAGAGCAACACGGATGGGACTTCATGGCGATCTTGCTTTTTATTTCATTTTTTAACCCCACAACTTCACCCTGAGTTTATTCCGAAAGGCTGGAGGAAGTACGGCGGCCAGGTCTCAGGCTGGCTGCAGCCCAACCTGCTAACCTCTGGTTTCTCTAAGGAACTTCTGACACGAGATGCGCGCGGAGCCGCCAATGCTAGCTTGCGTAGTTGAATTTTACATGGCAGTGACTTAATTTTTAAACTTCTGAAGAGTGAGTTCTAGTATCGCTGTCCTTTAGAAGGAGCCCAGTATTATCTAGAATTGTTGGTAACCTTTTTTACTGTTGGTTTTTAGGATATTTGAAGGTGAATTTAATGAAAGGAGTTGCATCGATGTTTAGGTGAAAATAATTTATTTCAATAAAACTCTTTGGGAAGCCTTACCTTGCAATGCTATTAGGAAACTTAAAAGAATTTTTTTTCTGAGATCTTTGGTTTTGCTCTGAGCACAGTTGTTTGGATTTTATTGTTTTAAAAAAAAAAAACAAACAAATACAAAAATAAAATCTTGGTCAGTGTTGGAAATTGTTTGGAAATTCTGTGGCGTGACTTCTTGTGTTCCTGGCGCGCGTTTGGTTTGCAAATGCAGCACCCACACTTCGGTGCCCTTCGGTTCCCCCTTTCCACCAGGACAGAAGGGACCACAACTGCCGAACACCGCGTTTAGGAATGTTTTTCCTGAGCCTCGGCTTGTAGAGCAGTAATCGCTACTGGAATTTGGTTGTGCTGCAAACATGGAAACGGAAGAGAAATGGTGTCTCGAGGGACTGTAAAAATTAAGTGGGAATTTGAACTGTCTGGCAGCACGCGGAGGGGATGAGAGCTGTTGTCCCTGTGAACAGTAGGGTTTGGGTCTTTATTGGAGCAGCGGAGTCTGCACTCTGGGAGTGCAGGCAGGAGAGGAGACTGTTTTCTCCTCTCCAGAAATCCTTTTTGGCAGGGGGGCGTGTCTGGGTTTCCTTGAGTTCCTCCTCCTTGCTGCATTTCTGGGAGATTTGGTACATGGTGATGCAAAAAGACCCCAAGCATCATCTCAGCGGAGGGGATGCCTGCAGCCGGGACAGGATTTTGACCTACCTTTGGGCTCGCAAGATCTCCACCACCTTGGCGCATCCTCTCCCAGCCTGCCCACCCTCCTGGGGACCCTTCCTTCCCCCTCCTCAAGCACGGAAGGTGAGGAGCCCCTGGTTCCCCGGGGATTGGCTGGGCAAACTGCCTCCCCCTAATTCTGCTGCTCCATGAGCTGTGTGGCATCTCGGCCACCCCAAATTTCACCACTAAAGTAGAAATAATAAAATCCGTAAGTCAATCCCTGATTTCTTATGTTTGTGCTGGCCTGGAAAGGTGCCAGTAAAGCAGCTCTTCTTGGCCACCAGCCCTCTCTGCGTGCTGAGGGGAGCCTGCCGTGGAGTGCAGTCCTTTGCCCAGCAGCAGATCAATGGGGAAGGAGGAGAAGCAGCCGTGAGCCTGTCCTGCATGAATCCCTCCTGCCCAAGATCCTGCCATGGCTCCAGCTGCAACAGGGATGAGTAAAGGGGCTGCTCGGCTTGGTGGGTGCAGGGAACCTCCTGGAACTAGACCAAGGAGGGGTGGGGATGTTCCAGAGACTCTTTGGCTATTCTTTCCAGACTTCTCTCCTCTTCTTGTTGGATTCCTGACCCTTTCCCAGCAGCTCTTCATTTTGCTCCCTGGGGAGCTGGCCCTGGGCAGCCACTGGATGGCAACCTTGCCTGTGGCACCATTGCACAATGACCTACTTCAGCGATGAAAGGCTGGTTTGTGCAGAGGAGCACATGGGCCAGTGGTGGCCTCTTGGCTGGCTCCGCTTCCCTGGAAAGGGAGGTCATCCGAGGAGAAGCCTGACTGGCTTCCCCAGTGCCAATATGAGCTACTTCTGCATTGCTGTAAGCAGCAGGAACCTGAAGAAACCATGTTGGGCGGGAGATGCTGCCGCATGATGGAGCAGCTTTTCTAACCAACTTTCCCTCGCACAGGCTGGTGCAGGGTGCGACGGTGTGACCTTCGATGGGTGGCCTGGCATGAAGCCAAGACAGGGGTTCCTGGCTGCTTGGGTAACCTTCCCACGGCTCCTTCACCAGCTTTGCTGACGGGCCGTGTGGTCCCGCGGGGTTTGGAGACGTTCCTGTGGCTCAGGAGGGGATGGTGAGCATGGTGCTGAGAAACCGGCCCAGTCCCAGGTTGTGCCAAGGGACAATCGAGTGTCCCACCGGCCATCGTGCTGCCCGACGTCAGCGTGTGCAGGGCTGGGGGATGTGGGATCGAGGACAGCACGAAAAAAACCCCAAATTGCAAAAAAACCCCAACACCAAATTGCGACAGAAACCCAAACTGTGGGAAGAAAACCCCCACCCAAATCCCAATCAAACCCTGAATTGCTCCTGCAGCAGGGAGGAAATCTCAGCTTCCTTGGAAAACCTTTCTCTGTATCTCAGGGGGGAAAGAAACTCCACACTTTGGGGTTTCTGATGTTACTACAAGATGAAGGCCTCACCCTGATGACCATCTTTACATTCCCAACAAAATACAAATAGTTTTCTTGGTTGAGGGGGATTTTTGCTCCTGGTGAAGCTCTGGAGCAACCTGAGCCATCCGGAAGGTTTTCCACCTACTGACTTCCCCAGGTTTACACCCAATTCCTAGCTCAGCCCCTCCTGCCCGTGCTACCAGCAGCAACCACCCCCCCCCCCCAAAAAA
>VYXH01002340.1:167035-248895 GCA_013397275.1 Burhinus bistriatus | reverse complement strand
CACCCCCCCCCCCACCAAAAAATGTGACTTTTAAAATTTTTTTTTCTTAAAATGTTTCTGTTCTTCCTGCCTTTGGAAGGAAGGCGTTGGGGGGAAAGAAGCAGGCGGAGGCGCGGGAGGGGAGAGCCCGGGGTACAGACAAACATTCTCTTTATTGAGCTACACATGAATTTTTCCATTAGTCAGAGAAAGAGATTGGCAGTGTGTAATATATCACAGAAACCTCACTGATTGGTAATAGAAAGGCTTAGAAAGACCTGGCGCTTTATATATATATATATATAATATTTTTATTTTTAGTTTCCTCTTTATTTATTCTTTTTCTTTTAAACAGGTGTGACTGCTCTTCTTCAGCAAAGGTAACTCGTAAAAGTGAAACCGTGAAGACGTCTGGTTACTAATCAAAGTAGAAATGACAAAGGATTGGTCATGAAAACGGTGGCTTCAATGTAAACACTACATTCGATTTTTGTTTGTTTGTTTTTTTTTTAAATTATTTTTTGTGGTTTTGTGTGGGTTTTTTAAAATTTTTAAATTATTTTTTGTGGTTTTGTGTGGGTTTTTTAAAATTTTTAAATTATTTTTTGTGGTTTTGTGTGGGTTTTTTAAAATTTTTAAATTATTTTAATTCTTGCTTTTTTAAGTTTGTTTTTTAAGTTTTTTTTCTTTTTTTTTTTTTTTCAGCACAAACATCCCCACATGAGAGAGAAAAAACACCACTCACTAAAAGGGCGAGAGGACTGGGGCGGGGAGGGGCCGGGGGGGGAGAAAAAAGCAGCACAAAAAAAGCATTTGCTGGAAAGTGTTAAAAATGAATAAAACCCAAACAAAAACCCCCAAAAATAATACCCTAAACAAAATAAAATAAAGCAAAATAAAATGAAACAAAACAAAATAAAATAAAATGAAATGAAATAAAATAAAATAAAATATCTGTACCTGGACAACCCTCCGGCTCGGCCCGCGGGAGGGTGAGGGTGGGAAGCCTGGCCGACGGGGCCCAGCTGTGCTTTTGGATGTGAGCCTGGCGAGCGAGCGGCGACTCGGGGCAGGGAGCTGTGAAACCAGGAGGGAGTGAAAAGGGGGGAAAAAAACCCCACCCCGCCGGCTCCCGGCTGGTGAGGGCTTCGGCCTCAAGCTGGGTTGGAATTCCAAAATAAATCAAACCCAAGAAAATCCCCGGAGAGGGAGTGGCAGGAGGATGTTCCTGCTGCAGCCTTCCTCCCCAGACAGCCAGGGTGGGAAAAGGGACAAGAGCTTCCTCCTAATTCTTTGTGTTTCCCTTTTTAGCAACGACACATGGCCAGGGGGGAGTTTTCANTATATATATATACGTATATATATAATTTTTCCTTATGCCTTTTTATTTACCAACTTGCATGATTATGATTACGATTTTTTTTTTCTCTCATTCAATCTGTTTTTATTTTTTCATTCCGTTTTGCTTTTTCTTTTTCCTTTCCCCCCTCCACGCGCGCGCACATGTGTGTGTGTGTGTGTGTGTGTGTGTGTGGTTGCGTCGGGGTTTGNTTTGGTGTGGGTTTTTTTTTTTTTTAATTTTTTAATTATTTTGTTTCTTTTCTCTCCTGGCGCCGGGACCGCCACCAAAGAAGTCGCTTTGCGCCTGGGTCGGGGGGGGGTTGGGGTTCAGTACAAGCCGCAGNTTTTTTTTTTTTTTTAAATATATCGTTTAGTTTCTCAAGGCAGCAGCTCACCTGGGCTGCGCAGGTGTGGGCAGCCTGGCGTTTCCCCTGATGGAAAGAAAAATAATTAATAATAATAACTTTTACACCCCCCCCAATAATTAATAATAATAATTTAAACAAAATTAAACCCCACGGTCAAATAACCCCCGGGAGGAGAAGCCCCCCCTGCAGAAGAGCACTGGCACGGCCCCGGTGGGGGCAGAGGCAGGATCTGGTCCCGCTTCCGCCGTGGGGCGATGCTGGGAGCTGCCCCCTGCCCCGGCGGATACCGGGATGCCCGGGANCCCGCAGGTTGTTGGCAATGATGATGTCGGTGACGGCGTCGAATACCACCTGGATGTTGTTCGTGTCTGTGGCGCACGTCATGTGGCAGTAAATCTCCTTGTTGGGGGAGCGGTTTTTGCTTTCGAATTGTGCTTGGATGTAGGCGGCCGCATCCTCGTAGGTGTTGGGACCTGCGGGCAGAGGTGGGGGGGGACAGAGCAGGGGCCGTCAGGGCCATGGGCCACCACCCTCCCGCCCAGCATCTGGTCCCTCGCTGCTTGCAAACTGTTTTATTTCTCAAAAAAACAGGCAAAAAATATTTATTTTCCATTTTTTCCCCCAATTGACCTCTCAGCAGGGTCCATTTACTCATTTCCCCCCCCTAAATCTCCCTCCTTTTCCACCCACCAACCCTTTTCCACCCCCTTCTGCCTCATTTTCCCCTTCTTTTCCCCCAAATCACAGAGCACCAGGGCTCCATTAGAGACTCCTCCCTCCCCAGGTGTTCCCCCTTTGCCCTCTCCATCAGCTCCCCTTTTTTCCCCCTCCCGGGGAAGGGCAGCAGCCCCCCAGCAGCCCCCAGCTGGGCTGTGCCGTGCCATGCTGTGCTATGCTGTGCTGGAGGGATGCTCCTTTTGGTATTGCTGCTGCCCAGACATCACTGGTGAGTCCCTGTGGCACATCCCAAGGGATTGTGGAGTGGGGGGGGAGAAAGGCTAGGGGGCCTGGTGGCCCCCCAGCCAGCCAGGCAGGCAGGCAGGGGGAGGGATGGCCGGGAGGGTTGGTGGCCACTCCAACATCACCCCATGGGTGCTAGAGGCGTCCCCTGAGCAGGGTTGAGCCCCTCTGTGTGCTGTTGGGGGCAACGGCTGGGCTGGGCGGGGGTCTCGCTCTGGGATGGGTGAGGGGCAGCAGTGGGGCAGGAGCCCCTCGGGGATGCGCCGTCACCCGCTTGCTCAGCGGAGCTTCGCTTTTGTAAGGCGGGCTGGAGTGGGGCCAGATGTTTGAGCCGAAAAATGTGCATTATTGCATTAAGCTGCTTACGGCTGCGCCTGGCCCCTCGCGAGAAGCCACAAAGCCTGAATTACGCCCCTGAAATCGCCTTTGGAAGAGCTGCTATTATCTGGAGATTTATTTTCCTTTTCCAGCTCATCGGTTCCCCTCCTTCCCGAAGCAGTGGGTGGCCGAAGGAGAGGGGAGGTGGCTCGGTGCCCCCAGGCTGTCCCCCTCCCTGGAGTAGGTAGGATGCGCTGTACAATTCCATGCAAGATAGTTTGGGATGTCCCACCAGGCGGCTGGGAAAAATGTCCTGCTGCTTTCATGGTGGAGATGCCCAAAAACCTCTGGTGGAAATGCCGGTGCGCTTGTGCCATAGGGGAATGGGTGCTGGTCTTGATGGGGGACGCCCATGTCCCCAGGGTCTGGTATCCAGGCTGGGTGTGCTCTGGGTGAAGTAGTTCAGAGACATTCACGTATTTGTAGGGGCACTGGAGCCTCTGAATCGGAACTGATTTCCTCTTTCCCTTGGAGAATTCTGAAGGGAATCTATTCTTACCCCATTCTTGTTTTTTGTTCTTTTCCCCAAGTGCTGTTGGTTTCACTTAAAAATGTGCAATTCTCTTGTGGCTTCACAGATTTCTGCTGTAGAGGGGCTGTTTCCTTCCCCAACTGTACCTTGCCCAAAGGCACTCCTGGGAGGATGCAAATGGGAGACGCAGCTTGGAGGACCGTGTGTCTCAGCTCCTATAGCAGGAGCTTCTCAGGAGCCACCAGCAAACAGGATGGCTCAAGTGGCGGGCAGCTGGCTCTCACCAAGGCTTCTCCTTTCCACAGCTCCCTGTAGCCAGACTCATTAAATGTCACCTCCATTTGTCCCATCTTGACCATCTCTGTCCCATCAGCCGGTTGTGCACCTTTGCCGCAAGAACTGACCGCACGCAGGACACAACCCCACCCCAAGAGCAGAGTGGTGAAGCCACACTGCAGCTCTCAAAGGTGGGCAGCACTTTTGCCCTCCCTGCCCCCATAAAGGTGTCCTGTTGCCTCCATCCCCCTGCCCACCTCTGGGGTGAGACACAGCCCCCCAGCCCCAGTGCCGCGGTGGTGGGCATCACGCCGGGCTGTGCCACGTCAGCCCTGGCACGTACCTGTGTATTCAGGGAAGCAGATGGTCAGAGGGGACTTCTTGATCTTCTCGGCAAATAGGTCTTTCTTGTTGAGGAAGAGAATGATGGAGGTATCGATGAAGAATTTGTTGTTACAGATGGAGTCGAAGAGCATGAGAGATTCATGCATGCGGTTCTGCAACAGGGAGCACGGAGGGAGGAGAGGGGAGAGAGAAAGGCAAAGAGAAAGAGAGTTAGAGCAGAGGAGAACATTTTTTTTCTGAATTGAAATGCTTAGAAAGCAAAAAAAAATCTCAAAAGACAGACAGCGGTAAATGTGAGATGGTTACAAAGGTGGAGGAAACAGGGTGTTGCTCTCATCCTAGGCTGGAGGATGCAGCTGATCTTCCACTGCCTCCCCGCAGAGCTTCTCTGCTGGCTGCTCAAGCAGGGCTGACACCTGAAACTTCAAGAGCAGAAAAGCCCCCTCATTTGCTCGTCACCTCCATAAACGGAGGAGTTGGGAAAGGGGGCTGCAGCTTTCTGGTCTCGCCTGCATCTCTTTGGGGCTGGGCACCCCTGAAGCATCACTTGTGGAGCCTAAATAAGGGATGGCCAGCCAGCGCCCACCAGCAGCTGGGATGCACTGGGCATTGGGACTGGGATGGAGGGAGTTTTGGCCATCTCGGGGCGGTCCTGTGGACCCGCCTGGAAGGGTAGTCGTGCCACCATTGTGGCAAGACAGGTGCCAAGGGACGGCCCAGAGTCTGGGGCAGGTCCTGTCCCAGCTGGGCCCTTCTGCCCCTGGAAAAATCTTCAGCCCGTCTTTTCAAAGACGGCAGTGGTGGCTGGGTCGCTGCTGTGAAATCTCAGGGCTGCTGCATGGAGGACACCAATGCAGGTGCCTCTGCCCGCCCACCTCGCAGCTCTCCTGAGCGTTCCAGGCTTGAGGGCTGCTCCAGGGAGACTTTAAGCATGGAAGAGCTTTAGTAGGTGCGTAAATAGAGGCAAATTTCTAACAGCTGTAATTTTTTAAAAATTAATTGTCCTTTAACATGTGGACAAAAGCCATATAAAGCCATTTTTCCCCATGCTATGCAAGTTGTTACCAGAAAGAAGTGGAGAGCGGTCAGAAGGACAGGAGGAGGAAGCGGAGAGGTTGTCCTGCACCGACTCAGCTGCCAAAGGGCACCATCAAGCAGAGTGTTTTAGTGCTTCACTCGAGCGGCTGCGGGGTGTCCGTGCGGGCAGGCGCATGCACTTGCTGTTAGTGTGAAGGTGCCACTGGACAGGACAGATACGGCTCTCCAGGAGCTCTCAAAATTTTTCTCCATCATTAACTTGCTTTTAGAATAACCAGAAAGCCATTCCTTGCTGCTCCAAGTGGGAGACGCTTGAGGCAGTCCGTGCGCCTTTTCCATTGCTGATACCCACCTAGGTGACTACTCCAACTTGCCAAGCTTCTGGTGCAAAAACTTGAAGTCCAAAGCCCCACCACGCTCCTTTCTGCAACCCCCTCTTGGGGCTGAGGCCCCCCCGAGTCCTGGCTCGGCTGCTGCCCCTCGCAGGGGACACCCAGTGTTTGGAGAAGCCATGTGTGATGCTTGAGAGCAGCAGAGACATGCTTCGGGCAGCAAGGGTGCTTGGCAGCCAGTGGGAAAACCCTCCTGCATCAAACATCCCCACCAGAGCCCCCTCTTTATTCTTTTTTGTTTTTTTTTTTCGGAGGCTCAGCAATGGGGGAGGCTTTGGACTCACTGAAGATTCATGGGAACGCACGTGTTTCCTAATGAAATGATGACCCAATTACACATTTTGGAGTTTTCCATGAATGTTTTATTAGTGAGTCATTTTATTAGCTACACTTCAACTGTAGCTTTGCATGCAAAATTTAGCAGATGTCTGATTTCATCTTGAAAGGCTTTCAGATTACGCTGTTGCTTCCTTGACAAAGAGTAGCTAGGGATGCCAAACAGCCACTTTCCAAAGCTTCGGGATCATTTGATCCTTATCTTTTGGAGAGAGGGACAAAAAAAAAAACCCAAACAAAAAGCCAACACAAACACCCCCAAAACCAACCTCAAAAAACCCCCCAAAACCAACCCCATCTTATTTATGGGGAAAACAGAAACTGCCACAAAGAATGTGGCTTTTCTTGACTTGTGGCTGCTGCAAAAATGCCAGGGCTTGAGACTTTCATGGGAAGTATCTGGGTGGTTGTTTTTTTTTTTTCCTTGTTGTCCCATCAATGTATTATATTTAAATAAAGGACTGATGGTGGTAGTGGAGGAGCAGCTGAAACAAAGCATGTTCCTGGGGGAATGAAAATCCCATGCACGAGGAAAATAACCCTGGCGACTTCTGAGCCCTGGATGCCCGTGCATCCCCGAGGAAATTTTTAAAAATACCCAATACAAATATACAAAGAAAAACCCTCTCACTCTCAACCATTAGTTTTTCTCACAGATGGCCCAGAATTCCGTCTGATCTGCAGGATGGGCTGTGTGGGGGATACGTGTCCGAGGATGGGTCCAGCTGAAGTTACATCACTGGCAATTGGTGAAGTCAACAAGAATAATGGTTAATTTTCCTTTGCTGAGGTTTATGGAAAATTTTCTCTTGGTTTCTTCAAGTTCTTTGCTTCTATTTCGTGCCCTGAATAATGTAAGATCTTGGGTTTAAACATAAAAGAACAAACTGGCCCAAGCGTTATGTTAAAGGGAGGGAGAGGTGCTCCAAGTACTGTGTTACTGCGGGGGACGGTGGGGGAAGCGCCACTTGCTTGAACTGAACCAGAAACGGCTCTTTTGCCTCTGTGCTCGTAGGGCTGGCGCAAAGAGGCGGCGGCAAAGAAATGCGAAGCTTGCGACTTGGAACAGATTTGCAACCAAAGTATTGGAGGAAGCGATGGGGCAGTAGGGGCGCTCCGCCCCGCCGATGCCGGCACTGAGCATCACCACCAACCGCTGCGGAAAGGGCAGCTGGATGTGGACAGATGGACACTACGGCAGGGTCTGGCAGCGCCCGAGGAAAAGCATGGATGGTCGGACATAGATACACAGGGGCAAGGGGCTTTGGGGAGAGAAGAGTCTAATTTCAAGAAGCCAAGGAACAAACAGAAAACATGGTAAAGTTGTTCTACTTAAAAAACAAAACAAAAAAAATTCCCACCACATACTTACATAAAATCGAATACCTTTCGGTTATATCCTTTCCAAATTCCTTATTTCCAGGTGAATGAGGCTGTGGCAGACAACGGACACTGTGGGCACGTATCATACACATGTGTGCACAGAGAAGATGTAAGGCCAATAACAGGCTTGAGAAGCTGGACGCACTCAAGGGAGACACAATAAAAACCCTCTCACACTAGAAAAGAGCTGGCACTTTATTAACATTTTGTAACTAATAAATACATTACTGACAGCCAATAAATTATTACAATAACTAATGCTCTATTAAACCAATGGACAGTCACTCTTCGTACAAAATTACAGTTAATACAGTTTGGGCCATCAAACATGCAGGAGAAACGATTCAGCGGGAAACCAGCAAAAGGAAAATCGTGGCAGCCTCTGGCAATCCTTCGGGAAGAAATGTGGTGGGGAGCAGGGAGCCCAGAGGCAGGGTGATGGTCACTGTTCCCTTGTTGAGCTGAAGGGGGAAAAGGTAGATGGGGGGGGAAATCGGGCTGAGGATGTTAAATTAGGGACTGGGCTATTTAACAGGGCAATGGCTGGTCTTTAAACAACTGTATTTTCTCACCGGGTTGCTCCAGCACTGGAAAAGCTGGTGAGACTCAGGCAATGCTGAAAATCGTGTTGTTACCAGCTATGGTCTCCTCTCCCCACCTGGAGCAGGGGGTTTAGACCCAGAGCTGCTCACCTGTGCTACAGGACAGTCAGGATTTGGTCTCGACATTCATTTCCAAGGCACTGGGTGGGCGAGGGGCCAGGGCAGCGAGCGTCGGGCTGGCTCCCAGCCCTCCACCTCCTCCCTGGGTCTCTCGTTCCCATCTCTGCTGCACCCGGTGCCTGCCGAAAACTCAGCTGCCCTCTCTGCGAGATGGAGATGTTTTTGCCCTGTTCCCCAAGCTGGCTCCCTGCCCTCTCCTTCCACGGCAGAGTGCCAGCCGGGCGGCTTCGGTCCTCCTGCTCTTATTAACCCATCAGCGTTTAAGGGTGGTGCTGTGCTGGTGTTCCCTAACTAGCCTTTGCAGCACAAATAAAGAGCTCACAGGCTGCTGGTTTGGACACGAGTGGTCCTGCGAGAAGTCCCTTTCCATAGCCACGTTCTCACCATTCCATCTTATATAGGTCACATACCTATATCTGTCAGCATCAATTATCTTGTGTCATTGCAGGAGCTCAGAAATGATAATGTACACTCAAGTCTCGGGGCGCTTTGGGAGTGTTTCTGTCTGCTCTTTCCTCTGGGGAGGTAGAGGTAAGACCATGGTCCGCTCCTTTGTGCCACCCAGACCACGTCTCTGCTTTCTTGTGCATGCGTTGGGGATACAAGCGTGTGATGGGTTTGGGTGGTTCAGGATGATGCTCAGTAGCACCATCTCTACTGACGTTGACGCACCCGGCATCAGATCAGTAACAACCGTTTGAATCTCCTTGGAAATGATCATTGAGTTTTTGGTCGTAAGCCTGAAGACGAACCTGGCCCATGACGAAGACACAAACACACTAGTACTAAGCTGCTCTAATCGACTTGACAAATGGTCAGCCTTGTTCCCAGGATCTCAACAACTCTCCCTGGCTCCAGGAGGGGTTTTTTGGCCACAGAATACTCGGAGGCATCGCACAGGCTAACAGTGCGGGGTTGGTCCCTTTACGGCATCAACTGCACAATCCCCAAGTGGGTGATGTCTCCCACGCCTTGTCGCACTGCAGGGCGAGAGGCTGCCCGATGCTTTACACAGCAGCGACTGGGCACACCCGGATGTTCTGGCAAAAGGACATCTTCTGTGCCCCACCCTGACCTCTTGGAGATTGCATTCGTGGCCTGAGAACAAAGTCTGTTCCCTTGCAGGCAAGCACTGGGCTCATGCCACAATAGACTAAAACCACCAGATACATTTTAATGTACATTACAGTATAGACTCTTCTCATTAATACTTTTAGTGTCCTGTAAAACAAAATCCCATCTACTGAGGAGGCACGGCAGCCTCCTCCTGAGGATGCTCTCCTCTCCGTGGAGGGACAGGCTGGCTGGCCAGCCAGGAAAGCTGGCCGAAGGCAAGAAGCTAATTCTCGTACAAAACTCCTGAGAGAGATTTAGTTGGAAGGAATTTCTGAGCGGGCAGTGGTGGAAAGCTGACTGAGCCCTCACTAGACCTGGCCGGGGCGCCGCAGGAGGGCAGGGGCAGCAGGGACAGTCCGGTGGTAGCAGACGGAGGGGCCAGATGGCCTGGCCGAGCAGTCCCGCTGCCCTGCTGCTCGGCTGGGCTCCTCCGGCCATATGTAAAACGAGAGTGTGAACTCTATTTGCTAAAGATAAAAAAACAGCCTTTGAAGTATGTAGCTGTATTTTAACATGTGCTTTCCCAGTGCGTGTTTATTGCTAGCTCTCCTAACAAGCTCAGCTACCACGTCCTCCCAAGGAGCACAGTGCTCTACAGCTTAACCCTGCAGCCTCATCTACAGCCTCATTTCAAGGTTCTCCTACAGGTTTCTCTATTTCATTGAAGTTGTTGTTTAAATAAAGGAGCTATTTGCAGTTTTTTGGTTTCATGGCTCCACACACCAGACCCTCTCATTGCCAATGGAGCAAGCCTGGGGGGGAGCTTTCTTCTTTCTTTTTCCTGCTGTTTGAAGCTCATGCCAAGTTGCTAATGCTGCTTTCAACACCATGCCCCTCGGACGCTGCTGCTGGACAAGTGACCAGAGTCATTAAAAACCTCCTGCACCCCAAAAACGGGCATCTTTTGCAAATCCCCACATTAGCTTTGAAGGGCAGCAGCATGCATACGTAGCTGTCTCAATTCTGTGAATCACTGTGCTTTTAAAATATGTCCCCCATGCCCCAATAAGATTTCTGGTGCATCTCTACCAGTTGCAACATCCCCGCTACACGGATACTGCAAATTCAACACAACTCGGGGCCTCTGAGGGTCTGGATTTGGAATGTTGCAATTGCAAAGCACAAGGGGCTATTAAGAAGCGAGCCTTTGAAAGCAGGCGATGCATTTCAAGATCTTCTTTCTAGGCAACCGCTGCAAGGGTTGCTGGTGTTTAGAAAAAGCACGGGGCAAAAGATTGCCTGCAGAAGGCACATCTGTCAGAAAAGGCTTGGGAGGATGCAGAAAGCCAGCAGTGAGTAATGCTTTGGCAGGCGTTCTGGAGACAAAAATCTATACACAGCCATCAAGCCGGAGAAATAGTAGTGTTTAACACTGGAAGCATCTCATCTTCCCAACGCTGTTTCCAGCCTTTGTCAGCGAATGCTCACGACACTCTTATGAGGGAGGAAATGTCACCAGCAGCTGAAATGAAGCTTCAGACCTACAATATGCCAAAGAAAATGAAAGGAAAGGCTCTGTGTGTCAACATTTCCCTCTCTTTTTCTCCCTTTTCTCCCCGGGCACCACCAGCTGTTGGTTCTCACCAATGTGCCAGGGAACCAGCCAAAGCTGGAGGGGGTTTGGAACTCCCAGCCAGAATGGCTGGGCACAGGTTGCCTGAATCCAGTCTGGAGTGTGGCAGAAGCTCACCGAGCCGGCACCAGTGACCTGTAGACTCCTGGTAGAGTTTGGGGTTGAGTTAATTTAAATTGTCTTTACCAAAATATTCGCATGCACTTTATGCTGGGAACTCCTGAAGCCTTGGCTTGGTGATGCCTTTACTGGGAACAGCTTCTGTTACTGATTCGCTCAGATAAAACGTCACCCACAGCAAGGAGTGGGAACAGAAAAACCTCCAAACTTCTAGTGCTGCTAATCAAATCCTTCTGAAACAGCTTAATCAAGGCCTGCCTCGCTGCCAGCGCAAGTCATCAGTGCACCACTGCACGCAACTCTGGTGCTTCACTCTGGGCCTAGTCGTTACATACACTTTACGTACCAAACATAACCAACATTCAGCTTTTCAGCCCTTACTTTGACACTCAATGCACATTTGAACACTAGGGGTTACTGGTGGGACTTGGTCACCTGCACGGGACAAGCTCCAGGAGCATCCCCATCCCTCTGCATCCCGCGAGCTAACTCCTTGCCCCCTCTGTGGCAGAAGCACCATCCCATTGCCATCATGCCCTGTCTTGAAAAGCAAAGCGAGGGACTGGACTAATTCAGTGATCTCAGACTGCAGCCCAGCTTTCCCCTGGAGTAAAATGACCTCTGAGATCAGCAGAGGGTATGCGAGCAGAAAGCTTGGCTTGGGGTTGAGGGGAAGTTTGGTGGGGGTGGATCTGAATCCTGCATATTCCTTTTTGTCATCTCCTATTTACGCACTGAACTCCTCTTCCTGCAAAAACAAACAGGTTGGTTGCATTTTACTGTCATTCCCTTGGCTTTCGTTTCCAGGGACTAGAGCTCAACATGCACATAAATCTTTTCAGGGTCGGGGTATGCGGCTGGTCCTTTCTAAAGAACCAGAGAACTGGGCAGGTGCTTTCCACTGAAAATCCTTTCTTTGAAAATACTTCCCATTGACTCTGAAAATCCTAAGCTAAACCAAACACAATTAAACGCAGAGGCCTTGTGGCCAGTGTTCCTTTGGTTTACGGGCATACAGCAGAGTGTGCCAGCATTAAATGGAGCTGGGAGAGGTGCTGGGACCCGGGAAAAAAAGACATGTGGGTGGGATGTGGCATTGAGGAGCAGAGAGGGGCTCCTGGCTTTGCTGGCCGGCCAGCTCTTCACGGAGACTGATGCCACCAGAGGTATTTTAAGGCTGAGACGGTCAAGAGAAAGGTGGGTAGTCCCTTGGGCCAGAGCAAGGGAGGCAGAGACCTGGCGTTATTGCTGTTAGTGTCCAGCAGAGCAGCAGCTGGTCCTCATTGTACAGTACTAAATGCAGTTTTATAATTTAACGCTATCTAGGGGGTTACTGACACAGCTGCCAACCAAGCTAGGCTGTGAGCTGGTTAGATGGGCGAGAGCCACCTTGTTCTTCTCCACAGACCTCCCCTGTTTGCCCTGCAGTGCTCCCGCTCGCATCCCTGGCTGGAGTTCTGTCACGGAGGTCTCACAAACACTGTCCCAGCAGAGCGCAACCTCCGATGGGGACTCTCCTCTGCCTCTGCCTCTCAGGTGCCCTCCTTTTCCCATCCTTCCCGCTGCCTCAACCTGCCTCATCTCTCTTCTGCAACTTCTGTCCCAAACCATCCCCTCCCCAAACCTCCCTTGCTGGTCCTCTCTGTCCCATGTCACCATACCTGCTCCTTTCCCTGTCTCCCCTTGCCTTTGGGCTGCTCTCACACCATCTTTCCTAGATGGGCACAGTGAGAAAAGAGAGATTGTTCCTCTCAGGCATGGCACTGGAGAAAACTCAGACCTCCTGAGACCTGAAAGACACCCTTATCCTCGGCTCCCAAGAGAGGACAGCTGAAATTGTGGCTGGCCTGGAAAGACTCATGTTTTCCAGGATTGTGGACTTTTTGGAGAGGCAGAGAAGAGGCAGGGATCAGCGTTGCCTACCTGCCCCCAGGTGCCATGCCGAGTGGGGCCTTGGAGGTGGCTGTCTCACCCAGCCACCAAACAAGCTTTCCAGGGGGACTTTTAAGGGTCCCTCCACACTCCCAGAGGTGACACCCCACCTCTCACACTCCCCTCTGCATTCACCCCAAGGGCACCCAGAGCTCTTGGTGATGGCAGATGGATGGCCACGTGTACCCCAGACTAGCTGCGTTTGTCCTCCCCTCTGTGCCCCCAAGTTTTGCTGTGCTGGGTGCTACCCTTGCCCTTTCCTCACCTCTTCCCCTGCCCTGCCTTCTTCCCTTCCCTCTCTTCCTTGCACTTTTCCATCCTATTCCACCACTTGGCTCAAATCAGCTCCCTGAGCCCTCCCTTGACACTACATGGCCAGTATAAACCATCCCTTCTCACTTTAGATACTGGTAAAGACTGGAGACACCAAACCTGGAGCTGTCTCTCCTGGACACCCAGGCAGGAGATGACACAGGCAAGCTACCTGCTTCTGCTCGGCCAAGGAGGCTCAGAGTCCAAGGTCAGGCTTCTCAATGGTATTTAGATGCCTGATGTGCGGTGAAGAGCTGTGAGGCTCCTGTGCATCCTGCTGTCACCCAAGCACGGTGGTGTTTCCCAAAGCACCTCTCTGCATTTCAGGTACCTGAAGGTCAAACCCTCCCTACAAGAAGCCAGGGCTAAATATTTTTGGTGCACCCCAGCGTTTTAGGGCCCAGGTTTGGGAAGAGATGCTGTGTGTTTGCAGGAGCATTGGTTGCACTGAAATCCTGAGGCTGAGAGGTGCTTTGGGAAAGGCGGCTGGGTACCCAGGCTGGCATCCTCGTCAGGATGCCCCCATGTGCAGGGTCCCCATCAGGACGCCATCCCCGGGGCATCCTTGCTGCCTACGCTCCAGGGGTCCAAGCCCAGCTGCCACCACCCCGCTCAGCCCAGCAGCTCTGTGGCATCCAGCAAAGCGTCTCAGAAATGCATTACTGAAACCACTAGACATATTTTAACATTAATTTTGGAAAACTTGAGGTAAAACTGTTACCGGTGACGAATGCTTTTAGACCAAGGCTTAGTAGGTTTTGTTATTGTGTCCCTCTTACTCAGACACCAGCAGAACTCAATATGGCTGTTTTAATTGTTCAAATAGCTGTCTGAAAAAAGGAGAATATACAAATTCAAGCTGTGGCGGCTGTGTTCAACACCGACCTCTCCGGCTTTGGGGATAGGAACTGGAGCCGTAAGGTACCCTCAAAATGATCAGGTTGTATCTAGCACTTCCCAAAGGAATAGTGTTTTAAAAAAAAGATAAATAACCAGGAGAATTACAAATATCCCTTAATTTCAAGGTAAAAGAAAAAGTTGCGGTTCCAAACTACACTGTTGCTGACCATTATTTTAAGGCTTTGATTTTTTCTTTTTTTTAAAACTGAAGTATTTTTGTCTTTTGGCAGCTGAAATGCACTTTGTGGGAAATGCGCTAGCTCCCTCTACAGTGCTGTGAATTGGAACGGAGGAGTAGAACAAGGCAGCAAGGGAATGTACCAAAAATAAACCAAAATAAAATAAAACGGGGCTGGGGAAAGCAGAACTTGCTGCAAAGTTTTCTGGGACGGGAGGAGGGATTTACGTATTTCTTCCTCATCATCTTCTGAGGAGGAAAAAAAAGAAAGAGAGAGGACCTGTCCGCAGGACCGGAGGATGCTCCTGGCGGGCACGAGGAGAGGAGGGGAGGAGAGGGCTTTAGTAGAGTCCGCATCCCCGCAGGTTGTTGGCAATGATGACATCTGTGACGGCGTCGAAGACGAACTGGATGTTGTTGGTGTCGGTGGCGCAGGTGATGTGCGTGTAGATCTCCTTGTTGGGGGACTTGTTCTTGCTCTCGTACTGAGCCTGGATGTAAGCCACCGCCTCCGTGAAAGAGTTGGGGCCTATAGGAGAGCCGAGACGAAAGGAAAAAGAGTGGGTTAAAACAATCCCATAACTCTAAATCCGTAGGGCACCTGCAAGCGCTCCATTGCACGGACATGGAGAGCTTGTACAGGGCTGCTGCAACCCAGCTGCCCCATCTCCATCTCAGGGACGGGCACTATTACCAGCCTGGATTGCTGCAAGGGAGGAGATGGTCTCTGACTGTCAGCTCAGCTGTATTTTTATTCTAGTTGTTGTTTATATATTCTACAGAGATGAAATGGATGAGGGAACTAAGTGTGAAGCAGGCTATGATGGGAAAACCAGAAGAAATTCCACGTAACACTGACAAAAAAGAGAAAAAACCTGCCAGGAATGTGGTAAGTGCTTGACCTGGTACAAGGGCTCAGCTTTTTTCCTTTTTTAGATTTTTTTGATTAAAGTTTCAACTTTTGATGGAAAAGAAGAGCTAAAATGTCCACAAATTGAGGGCAATATTGGTAACTGTGCCCTCCTTTCCCTGACTCACTAGGAGAAAAGAACATGAAAAGAGCCAGCCTCTGTTACAGAGCAAAGTGGGGTTTTCTCAAACAAAATACAAAACAGCTAATACAAAATGTCCCTCTTTTTGAAAAATTAGGATCGCGGCACCCTCTGCTAGAGCCGTGGCTAAAACCATGCCACGAGGTGTTTCTTGTTTGTATGTCTAGTGGTGTATAGAGATGTCTGTGCCAAACCTTATTAACCATCAGGTTTTGTGTTAAAAAAACTTTCAGAGCAGTCACGCAAAAGAGCAGATCCTTTCTCAGCTGGCCAGCCTTGACATGGCTCACACACACAGCTCCACTTGGGCCCTTCCTTGGGTCTGAGAACCTCAGGTTCTCTGGCTCTGTGGCTGGCCTGGGGCGCAGGTCCCTGCGCCCTGGAGGGCTCTACATTGGTAACGCTGTTGATGATCTCGGATCCCTCTCCCTCCACGATGCTTTACTGATGGGAAATCCTGTTACCTGCTAGAGAGAAGCTCACTTGGGCTTGAGATTTGCTGTGGTTGAAGGCAGCTGATCTGGGAAATGGCTTACACTCATGTATACGTGCATTGCTAGTTGAAGACACAAGCTCATGAAGACTGTGAGACTTGAGAATATGCTTGAAGTAAGACAAGCAAAATGCTTGCTTGGAGCAGGTTCTTGCATGAAGACCTGTGTAAAGAGTTTGGGAAGAGATCCATGTGCTGTGCCACCACCAGGAGGGTATTTTAGCAAAGGGCAACTGGTTGTTCAAAGGCATGAGGACTTAGATGCTGGAATCCTTCTGGGAGAGCAGGGAACCACTAATGCCAGCTTGGTTTAAAACATGCCCTGGATTCTGCTGCTGCTTTGCTAAGTATTGTGGATTAGTTAAAAGCATGAGTGAATTAAGGGGATGGAAACAGTCAGTGCTCCAGCATACAGCAAGCAAATTTGTGGATGCAGTCCAATAATTCTCTGTCAGCAGAACTAATGGACATCAGAAACTTCATTTTATTAAAAGCATTTTGTGGAACCGACTTGTGACGTTGAAAGTCCGCTTGATTGATTTATAGGCTTTCATCAAATAATTCTTCTTAACATGGGGCAACTTTCTAATAATGCTGCTTTTTCACAAGGTCAAGAGGGCTTCATCCTCTGAGCTGTGGTCAGCAAAGCAGGGGTGAGCAAGCTTCAGTATTTCTTTGGGTCTAAAGTCCGGCTTAATGTTAGCATGAGCTAACTTCCAACTTTTAATGGCAGCGCTGAACAACTTGGGGTGAGATATTCTTCACTTCTGATTCAGATCCTTATGGGATCAGTGGAAGGACTTCCAGCCTTCAGACTTCCAGGCCTCTCTGATGGCAGGAGAGAGAAAAGAGGCCTGTGGAGGGTCCCTGGCATTGTGATAACTCCCAGCTCCCAGAACATCACCTCGAAGGAATTCAGAGCATCTTTGCGGTCTTCTGAGGTATGGGGAGGACTGGTGGGTTCACTTGGGGCTGAAGTGCTCCAGAAACAAGCTGTAGTTGTTTTCCTCTGCACAGTCAGCCGCGAGCTTAGCTACATGTGTATGAGCATCGGGCTCCCCCACTGAACTCCTCTCCTAGGCTGGGATAGCTTGGGAAAGAAAAGTTCTATCTAAAATGACATCCCTTTCTGTCCTAGTCTCTCTGCCATCAGGGATATGTAAGGATATTATTTCAGAGTGGGGTTACTGGGAGACTTCAGTGAAGATCCACAAAACCAGGTCCACAAAATGCCATCAGGAAGGAGCGAAAGGTGCAGGTTTGCTTCATGGAGAAATGGGAAAAAGAAAGATGGCATGATAAAAATCTTATGGTATATAGAGGCACCGCTATAAAGAGGATGGTGATGAGCTGCTCTCCAAAAGATGGCAAGTAGTAATCTAATTTGCAACTATCAAAATTTTGGGTTGGCACTATTGTGAGCTTTCAACTGTAAAGACTGTGAAATTTCCATTATTAGATCTTTTTAGACAAACATGTCAGGAATATGTTGGCTCTCTCTGGACCAAACAGTTGAGTCGATGGCTGAAATGTGACAAACATCCAAAGCTTCCCCAGAAAAGAAGCCTGCAGATGTTCTTCTGAATTCAGACGGAGTTGTTCAGCTCCATGGTCATAGACCATTCAGCCCAAAGCAACAATGATGGATCGCTTTTGCCTATTTACAGTGAAAAATCAAGTGCTCAGAGATAGGAAGCTCTGGTTAATAATTTGTTGGCCTGCCCAGAAATGTGACATTCTTGGTACTCCCGGTTCACAACTATGTTTCCTGACAAAGAGATCTGCTTCTCTGTCTGTTGGCTTGATTCATCTGGATGTCTCCGGTGAGCTTAAATAATTCATGATGATAAAAGTTTATTTTTATGCTGTCTCAGAATGGTAATGAGGGTTTGTGGAAGCTGGCGAGATGCAGCGGAAAGCGGCAGGGTGCAGCTGCAGCCTTTGCATGGGTGACGGATTCTTAATGTTAGCAGGTCAGATGCCAGGCAGCCAGCAGAAGCGAGAGCTTCTTGCATGCTGCCCTGTTGCAGCATCTCCCAAGTATCACTGAGGCCTCCTTCTCCCCGGCCAAGCTCAGGGCACGACTTGCTGCAGCTCTCCTCTGCCTGCACTACAGGTTAAGAGGTGTGAGTGGCCAGTGCAGGAGAAAATCAAGCACCTGGTTTTCTGTCTGCATTTAACTGGAACTGCTTCCATGTCCAGGCGCTTGATGTCAGTGCGCCTGAAAGCAAAGCTGGGGACCTCCTAAACTAATGTGCTAAAAATTCACAGCCTGAGCCAAAGCAGCCAAGCTGTGGGACCTGCCACCTGCAGGCTGAAGGGCTGATCCTGCAGCCCCTCAGTGCCTAGCAAGGGGGTTAGTGGCCAGGAACCGCAGAGGGATCCTCACTGTGGTCAGCCAGGACCCACTGGGGAATGTGATGGGTTATGAAACAGCAAAGCTGGACTCCAGCTGAGGACCGCCTAACAAACCCCATATGCTGGTCTCCCAGAGACCCATTACCTGTTTGTGATGGTTAAGCTCACTGCATCTTTCTGAGCGACCTGCAGGAGCGTTCATGTTCCTGAGCAACGCTGGGAACTAGGGCATGGGTTTGGGAGTGTGCTGCCAGCCCCACACCTGCAGATCAAACACTCTGCTTAGTGGTGGTGGCCCTTTGCCGGCAGAGAACTTGGGTTTAAGTCATCCTCACACTTTAAGTGGACCACTAAATGTGGTGGGGGTGATCCTATGGCATTTATGAAAATAAAACTTGCAGGGAAGCGAATGGGAGCTTTAGTTAAGCATCTTTAGCCTCACTGCCTGCAATACACCACAGTGTCAGCCTGGATGGGAAACGATCCATGATCCCTGTACAGCCAGCTTTCTCATTACCTGTATACTCAGGAAAGCAGATAGTCAGTGGAGATTTCTTAATTTTCTCCTCGAATATGTCCTTCTTGTTTAGAAAGAGGATGATAGACGTATCTGTGAACCATTTGTTGTTGCAGATGCTGTCAAAAAGCTTCAGTGATTCGTGCATGCGGTTCTGCAACAGAAAGGAGAGATCGCATCAGGCCAAAGAGGGCGACTCAGGGATGTTCAACATGTAGGGAAATCTAAAACAACTAAATTAAGGAGGAAAACACAAAAAAATGAAAAGCTATGATATACATAATAAATTTATGTATACATACAGCTGAACGTATACATACACAGATGCAATCCCTATAACATCTGGCATACAGTTAGTAACTTAAGGGCATTTAACTATACAGAGCTGTTTTGATTTTGCATAGCATATAATTTACGGGGTCCCAGCTCATAGAAATCATCATGCACCATGCATGGATGGGGACTTACTTTTGCCCTTTGATCAGATTTATGTGTCGGTGTAGCTCATGCAGATTTTCTAAAATGTTTTCATTATTTTGAATTAAAAAAATAAATTTTTTTCATTTTTTTTTTTTTACTTTCTTGAGCGTGTGTGTGTGGCACACAACTGCTTGGATACATTAACCAAGGACTGGTAGATCCTTGAATTAATCTAGAGTTGGAAGCAGACATCAAGGTGACATAATTTTGGAAATGACCTTGCCGTGACCTTTGCCTGGTTTTGTTACTTTGTTTAGTGGTGTTGTCTGTTGTTGGGCTTTTAATTTTTTTAATTTTTTTTTTTTTTTTAGTTCTCTTGGAAGATGGTTCAACAGAAACTGTCTGGCAGAGAGGAAAAAAAAGTGAAAAAGGAAGAGGAAATAGTATAAAAAGGAAAAACATAGGGAAGGGCATCTAAGAACAACCAGACTAGAAGTCAGGCAGCTACTACTGATGTTAGCTCATGCCTCTAGAAGAACATTAGCTACTCGCCGGCAGAAGAGCCATACGTTCAAATGCAGGCACAGCGAGAAGTTGGGTTATAGGTCATGCAAAAAAAATGAAACAGGAAAGGAGAGAGAGAAGAGGAATGAAAAAAACAGACCAGTTAGAGTTGTAAAGTCCGCCACATGGATTTATGGTGGTGGAAAGAGCTCACGGCAAAGTCACCCAAGTGTCATGTTCCCTGCTGCTTTCAACTCTCAACTCTTTTTTCATTTTGTTTGTTTTTTTTTTTTTTTTTTTTTTTTTTTCTCAGTTCAAGAGAAGCTTCATACCTGCCAAATTTGGTTGGTCTCTCAAATGCTCATTTTTTGGCCTTTGTTTGGCTAGATAAGGTCAGTCGGCCGAGGAAAGGCTGTGAAGGTGCCGAGGCTGGCGATGTTTGGCGCGCGAGGCCGACGCCGGAGTGCGCACGCCGGTCGCGTGGCCATCTCTCAGCCGGGAGCCGGGCAGCGGAGAGAGCAGGCGCAGTGAGGACGAAGCACACCCAAGAGTCAGGGGGTTATCAAAGGCAAAGCATGGTACAGACCAGACCGGCTCCTCGGCTTTTTCCCAGCAGCATCTCCTTGGGACAGCACTCCCCAAACCCGCTAGTGCACATACGAGACTGGTTACAGCGACCACCGGAGAGATGCTAGAGAGAACAGGCCTGCATGGTCTCGCTGCCGGAGGGTTTTTTGGGGTAGGTGCAGAGTGTGTTGTCCCCTGCCCCAGATTTGGAAATTCGGAGAGGTGCAGGAGACAGCTGGGCGCTTTCACCCCTCTCCCGCTCCGTTTCATGCCTGTGCTGGCAGCATTAATTGAGCCCAGCACTTTATCGATTAACACTTTCCTTTTCATTGATATGCTTTAGCTGCCACTGGATGTTTTATTGAGATAAAAGTGGCTCTGTGGATGAAGGAAACATCCGATCTGACCCAGAGTGAAAGAGGACACGCGCGATTTGCTGTACCGTACACCACACATTTTGCTACCAGCTTTGACATGACTGAGCATCTCCCCACCACGCATTGTACCCACACATGGGGAAGACGCGGTCGTGTACAAACATAAAAGTGCATTTACTTATTGGGTCTCAGTTGCAAGACATTCGCTTAGCTGGATCATCCTGTGTCTGTGTGCTGGTTTTTGCTAACCCAGTTTGTACTGGCTGGTGTGGGAGACCCAGAGCAAAGCTCCTCTTTGCTACTTGTGGTGTCAAAATTGTAACCATGTAGAAACCTGCAAAGGTTTTGTACAGGAGATCCTTGGCTACCCAAAGCCTTCGGGAGGAAAGAAGAAAGCGGAGGGCGGTCAGGGGAACAGAAAGCAAATATAATGAACTGGTTTTTAAGCAGGGTCCCTCACGGAACATTTCTAATGACATTTTTATCACCCTTGCTGATTTAAAATAAAAGCACAGAGAAACATGCGAACGCTGCTCGTGGGTTAAGCCAATAGCTCCTCTGCAGCAGCTGTCAGCCTGGAGGTCACCGTACTTACCACGCCGCACCTCGCCAGCCCCGTACCACCACACTGCACAGCCCCGGCGGGGAGCAGCTGTGGGCAACCGCACCTCGTGGCACGGGAAGCACCCCACGTGTGACATCGGGTTTGGTTAAGAAACAGAAGCTGAGGACTTCTCCTGAGCTGCACTTCATGGTTAGGTGAAGCTGACTTTCCTACAACAGCAAGACTAGGTAAGGATCCTACAGAAATCCTTCTGCTTCACTTAAATGGTTCAATTAATTTGCATTAATACCTGTTAGGAAATCAGAGTGTTTTCCCAAGAAACAGTGACTCTTAGTGTCCAATCATAACCAGAATATACGCACAGCACAAGCCCACACATTCCTGCAGAAAATGAGAGTTGCAATAAAAATCTTCTGTTCCTTTCAAGTTACAGAAACAAGTTTTGAAGCTTCCTAAGGCTTTCTGATCTCTATACATTGATTTTTCCCCCAGCCCTGCCAGTTAGCTGAGTAAATATAACCACTGCTCTGCCCACTCCTCATTTACCTGGGTCTTAAAATCCACCTTTTCCTTCCCCATCACTAAAGAGAAGAAGGCATTATTCAAAAGCAAGGAATCACTTCCCATGCAAAGGTGCAGGGCAATATCCTGGTGAGCAGCTACGGATGCTCCTGGTGCCGTACCTGGGTGGCCCGTGGGAAATGCTGTCGCATCCCAGGAGGGCTCCCAGGAGCCCAGGCATGGACGCAAAGTGTCCCAGTGCTGGCTAACATTGGGAATGCCTCGCTGCCTCCCTTTCCCTTCCCAAGTGTTATTAGTTTAATAGATGTTTGCAGGAGACCTCCAACAGCTCAGGCAGGCCTTGACTGAGATATGAGGATGGGGACGCAGTCGCTGGGCACCACGTGTAAAAGGATGGGCTGCTGCTGAAGGAGGAGTGAGAAGTTAAGGCCTCCGAATAATCCCCCTCCTACCAGTAAATCCACAGTAAAAGACCCTTTTAGTCCCTTAAAGCTTCCGCAGGGCCCCTCTCAGGAGCACTCGTGCTGCTGTGAGGGGCAGACGTGCCCACTCGGCTAGGAGGCATTAAAGATTACACTTCCCATACATTTATATGAAGTGATATAAATTACTTCACTTGCTTTTGGAGCCATTGTGCTGCTTTTCCTACTTTATGTTGGGTCTATCATTAAGGGAAGGGGTCTTGAAACATTGGCTTCTTAATGTCACTTCTTATTTCAAAATCAGTATTTTAAACCGTTATGTCTGCAAACAATTTATACCCCAACAAGGAAAGCAGCCCCACCAGCCACATTACAGAGGAATAACCACTGGCCCACAGAAATTAAAAGTCCAGTGAACTTTTCCTGTGCAGGACAAGAGACAATTGCTTATAGCTGAGTTCAGATGTCATTGCACAACCGTGTTCCCATCGCTGATGTGAAGGGCAAACAGCTTTCTGCTGAGCGTGAGGGAGAAAGGATGCTGCCGTCAAGACTCTGCCCAGGCAGAAACACACCCATAAACCCCATCTTTTTTTCACCAGAGCATGAGAGGAGACCTGGTTATTTCTGCAACATACAGTCAATTCAATCTTTTTTGTTTTCCTTGGTGATTAAGTGCTAACTGTCATGCGAACTATAAGGATACTGATGGTTAGTCTAAGCACAAACTCCATATTCCCCCCTCCTGCTTATATTTCCTAAGATGCCCAAACCACTTCTACTTGCTTTGTCACTCCTAAGGCAATTTCTGAGCACTGCAATTCAATTTTCCTTGCCCAATGGCAGCAGAGAGAACACGCTAACCTGGTCATGCAATGAAATACGAACCAACAGGCCAACACTAATGCACACCAAGGGTCACCAGCACAGCGCCTTCAACCCATCCCATGCTCAGCAAAGGGGACATGAACAATACTTGCATCTCTTGGCTAGATACAGATGACCTAAATATCTCAGTTTCAGAGGCAGCAATGTGCAGCATGAACATCTCCCTCTCTTGCTTTGACTCCTTTGAATTTGTGAGGAAAAACCCAAAGAGGATAGTCTCAGTTCCCATGATAGGTCCCATGCCATTGCTGTCTTTTTTTGAATGCCATTAGGAATCCCGTTTCGAAGGAACAATGCAAATCTGCCTTTGTTAATCATCTTTTCCTGTTTTACTATCGCTCTCCTCCCAGATTATAGATCTCAGGCTTCTCCTCCAGTAACCTCAGCTTATGAAACATACAGATAAGTCACAAATGAGACAAGATAGCCTCATTATGCAAAAACACGATCCACCGAGTTGTTCGGTCAGTTAAAGCAGGACGTTCCCGCTGTGTACAAATACAGCAGAGAGCTCTGCAGCTCTTTGTGATGGACTCGGCAACGGCAGACGCAGAGGCAGGTGTAATACCCTGAAGACGGTGTCTCGTGCATTGGATGGGCTGGGCAGAGGGTGTAAATTTGCCTCGTGAGCTCTAGTTATCGGCTATGGCTGGCAGCAATGGGACTGGTGAAGGCACTGCTTGATTTTCCCTGCAGGCTTGCTCCCCTCCCCTGGGAGCCAGGCACGCAGGGAAGCAGTTTAAATCTGCCAACAGTGGTGTAAGAAGGTTTTTGGGGCAATGGGAGAGGCTGGATTCAGCAGCACCAGGGTCTTTATGGGTGTATGGACCTAAAAATCACAGATGCAGGAAGTTTTCTTTATTTTATTTATGTCTTTCTGATCCGGTCATAGAGAAGTACTTGCCTCCTTGACTCCTGCAGTGTTGCTCTTTGTGGCAGGGAATTGGAGAGAAAATACATCCCTTATAAAAGACTCCCTGCTCTTAGGGAGTGATGGCTCTGCACACAACAGCCCTCTTCTAGCTCCTGCAGGAGGATGGGTGTGCAGTCTTTTAAAACAAAGAGCACTATAAACCACAAAAAAAAAATTTACAAGTGTAGAGCGGCGCTTTAATTTTAAGGGCAGGGGCAGGTTAGGGGGCGTTTCACCCAGCCTTGTTTAACCAGCTCTTTGCTCAGTTTTGTTTGAATGGATTCACAGTAAACCTGTTGTTCGTGAGCTTTTTTCAGTGAGACAAGCTGACCCTGCTGGTCCCAACGTCCTCGCGCTAACCGAGCTTAACAAGGCGAGCCCCAGCTCCGTGTTAGGCTGACTTGGTCTGAACCGCAGTTTCACCCACCTGAAGTGCAGTTTGACTTCAGAGCAGCACAAAAAGCCCCTGTGAAATCCCGTGATTATTGTCAACAGGGTGCCGAGCACATGAGGGAAAGCCGTGCTCCCAATGCACCCAGCTTTGCAAGTGGGTTTTTTGGGCACCTGAGATGCTCTTTCCCTCTCATGGCTCCATGCCAGCAATGAAAGCTCCACGAGTCTTTTCGGACTCACAGAGACGTCTGTACCACCCCCAAACCTCCAGCAGCTTAATACAGCTGGAAGTGCCCAGGCTGTAGTAAGCATCTCTATATAAAAAGAAGATGGAGGAGCAGCATCCAGCTCACTCTCTCAGCTGCCTCCTCTTTATGTTTTCTAAGTGAGAAGCAATAAAAGCTGATTTACGTCATTAAAGCCAGCAGATGTGACGGATGCAGACAGACGGCAAATCAGCTGACTGAAGAGATGCTGCTTTTACCGCTGGGTTTTTGGAAAGGCACCACGTTAGCAGGGAGGAGACCGAATGCTTGGGGGTTGAGCTGGGAGAGGACCAAGTCTGTAGGCACTGTGTTTTCCACCTGCCGTTTGTGCTGGGGGTATAATAGGGCAGACAAGATCTGACACCGTCATTCTTTCCTGTTTGTGTTGGCCTCGCTCAGGGTTGTTTATTTAGGTTAGGCAGGGGCGTCCTGCAGGCGCGGCAGTGGCGATGCCGAATCCTTTTCCCATTGACGCCGAAAGTGTAAATGAACAACAGCTGCCTCTGCCCTCCTGTTGCTCCGCATCCCCAGAAATGCTTTGTGAAAAGGGATCGAAATAGCAAGCAAATGTCAGTGCTGTGCCAGAGCGCGGCTCCAACTTTGCTCTTGCGTCCGGAAAGCAGGCAAGAGCAAAGTTGGAGCTGCACAAATGCCTGTTTCTGCAGCAGAGACTGAGCTGGCAGCTTGCTCGTCACCAGTGTGGTACTGGTTGATGGACGGTCACCGGCAGAGCTCGGCATCGCCAGGAGGGATGCTGTAACCTCTAGCTCAGAGGAGCTGAGTTTAGGCTGACATTTAAAAAATGGCAATTGGCATTCAAGCCCTTTCATTTTGTGCTCTGGGGCTTCCAAACACTGGCTCTGGCTTGTGTAGACTGGCGCCCAAAGGTGACCTGTATTAAAGGCTGCCTTTGGCTTCACAGTTAGGGTGTCACAGCCGAAGTTACACCTACAGAGCACCCAGCTCTCTGCTTGGATCACAGCTTTGCTCCCTGCCCTGTGCATCTGCCCTCTCCCTGCGTATTCTTTATGTCCCAGGTGTGTTTCCCCTGCCTAGCTGCAGAGCTCTACGGCATTGAGCTGATGGCTGCATTTTTCACATCACAGCAGGAGATTGGTTCCTTCCCAGCAAATCCCACAGAACTGAGCATCCTTGAGTATATCAGGGCCAGGGTCAGAGGGAGGTGACAACTAAGGATTATAAATAAGCGGGCATGAGAGGGTGTAGGGTCAGTCTCAGTCAGTCTGGAGGGACACAGTTGTGATGTTAACATCACCCTGAATTCTGGCATCAATACGACCCAAACAACCAGGTAACTTCATCAACCAGTGCCAAAACTCATAAACCTGGCTCACAAGAGGCTAGAAACCACAGCCCCCCAAGTCATTTTGGGAAGAGATAACTGATACCTAACAAGCAAGCCTGACACCTTTACCAGCAGGAGAATAAAGAGCCTCAGAGAGACAGAGCTGGCAGGAGCGAGCCCTCTGTGCCACCGCAAACTGGGCACAGGTGAAATCACTACCAAAGTCTGAGTATGGCCCCTGACTCCTTTTTGTTAGACAAAGGCAACTGGGTCCTTGCCACAGTCATCATTAGTCCAGAAGCATGCACCCCCAACACACTGAATGAACGGCCAGAAGACAGTAATGAGTCTTCATGCATCCTTTCTGTGTATTTAATTCGCTGGTATTAATTGCACTCTAATACCAGGGAGCACACAGCTCCTCACTTGCTTTATTTCCAGATGGTATTTTGAGCCTGATGTCACAGTGGGAAGTCATAAAAGCTCTCCTAGAGCAAATTACCTGAGGAATCAAACAGTTCCAGTCTTACTCAGGAAAATGAATTTCTGTAGCCTGGAGAAATAGGTTATACTGCTAGCCTGAGCCTGCCTCGGATGTGCATAGTTGTCCTGCACCTCTGCACCATGGCATGACCGCTTCCTTACGTTTGTTTTGAAAGCCCACCTAGCTATATCTCCTCTTTCTGGATATAGGGTCCTGTTAATAGATTTTGAAAACACACAGGTCAGCTAGAAAGGAGAAATAAAACACTGCGATTTTACCAGTGCACGAAAGCGTTACCTGGGCATGCAGGACTTGATTTTGAAGAGTGCGGAGGAGGACAAATCTCCCCAGGATTTCAGAGTCAAGGGGGAAGGACTGACAAAAGCACATTACTGTAGCACCCCAGTGAGCATTCGGCGATCTCTCAGCAGTTGCTGGCTATGCAGTATCCCGTAAAAAAGTGTTGGGGCCTCCAAGACCCGGTTAGACTCACCGTGGTTTCATCTTCATGGAGCACCTGGTCGTAGCCACTCAGCGCGACACAGAAAATGATCGCTGTGACATCCTCAAAGCAGTGAATCCACTTCTTGCGTTCTGACCGTTGGCCCCCAACATCAAAGAGCCTACGACACAGGAGAAGACCATCAGTGCCCGCTCTTTCTTAATTATGAAGAAACTTTGGCAGTCTTGGCATTTTCTGACCTTATGGTCCCTGGAGGGCTCCAAACACAAAGCAACGGGTCTTTAACCACTGGCCGGGTCTTCTCCAGAGCCTGAAGCCAAGGAGGACCAGGAGGAGCAGTTCAGCTAGGGATGTGGGGATTTGTGGGAGGGCCTCAGCAGCATGCTGGGTCCCAAAGGGTCTGCGGAGGTGGAGACTATGCGCTCTTGAATTTTATATGCTTTAAATACCATGTGTGCAGCTTTCTGTCTTCATGCCCTCTTCTTTCTACTGGCTGGTATCATGAGGGTCAATATATAGCATTAACCACATGTGATAGACCCATTTTAGAGAAAAGATTTGGCCAAATATTTTTACATTTATGAGGCTTGATCAGACTTGGGGCCGATCTCGTATTATACTTCCCAACACAGTGGTGTCGTTTGGGTTAGAAGGCGGCACTGTGAGCTTCTACCTTAAAGGCAGTGATTTTCAAGACAATATTGCCAAACATTTCATATTGTTGATGCCCAAAACACCGTGTCCTCTGCAGTTGGAGCCATCCATGCATTAACCAGCAATTTAAAAATTTCTCCTTTGGGAGCTATGGGGAAACTCTGTGACACATAGATGGCCTGAAAATTTACCAGTACGTGCAGTTTTAGACTAACCTGAAGTGGAGGTTTTTGAATGTGAAGTGGGTTTCTACAATGCCAGTTGTTTTGACCCTGGTTCGGAGGATATCCTGCTCCGTGGGCTGGTAGTCTGCAGCTCCGATTCGATCTAAGCTGTCTAGGTAGCTAAGAGAAGGGAAAAGAAAAAGAAAACAGATAAGAATAAGACACACATTAATCTTTGCCAATCTCAGATGAATCCTTCAACTTCCTATTAATCTTTTTCAATCTCATTTTTCATGGCTGAATGTATTGTAGTTAAAAAAAATCCTATTCTGGGGAAAAAGAAACATGAACAAACCCCACTAACCTAAGCATAAAATCTGATAGTAAACTGAAAGCAGGAAATTAAGTGTGCGTGTGTTCTGAGCCCCGACTGCAATCTGTGAAAATACGCAGTTTTAATATTACTTGCTATTTTTATTCCCTGACGGATGAAGGTCCCAATCGGTCCATTGTGCTGGATGCTGTACACACACATGCTTTTCTGTAAGGGTTTATTCAGGTAAGAAGTTGGAGCATATAGGTCTGGCTCCCAGAATAGACAGGTCGAGTCACCTTTGGGACATGCCTCTGTCTCTGCTGGGAAAGGAGGGAGACAGGGCAGCTTGCTCTGACGAGATGCTTTGCGTTCAGTCAGCTCAAATGAAGGGAGATGAATCTGCCCGAGTGAGTCACCGCTTCAGTTTGAAATCCAGCACAGGCTGGGACTGTGGGAGACGCAGCGCTTGGACAAAATCCGGGCCCACTTAGATTGTGATAATCTGGGAGTATAAATTGGGGGTTTTGGGGGGGTAGAGGGGAGATGTAGCTTTCTAAAACACTTGGACAGTTTTAAAACATTTACCCTTATTCTGCTCTAAGCTTAAAATCTATGAACATAAACAATGCCTCTACGGGCTGAAACTTTGGGTAGGAAGTCATGTCTTTCGGAGTGAAATGTTTTTGTAGAGGAACCCTACAGCTGCGCACATACGACTGCAATCAATTTTTTCATCCACATCGAAGACAATTTTTCAAAACAACTCAGCCCAACTAAATATAATTTATAAAGAAAAGAGGAATTTGGATTAAAATTTAATATGAATTATAAACACGGAGCTGTCTCTCTCACTGTCACTAAGCTGCACGGAGATGTTCCAGTTCTTCTTAAAGGGGGTTTGATGTGCATTACAGGGCCCAAATGCCTACCTCTAGCCCCAAAAGCATCAATCTAATGCACATGAGATGCTTTCAATATACTGTGAATATAATATCAGTCTAGTGGGAGGTGCCCGTGCCCATGGCAAAGGGGGTTGGAACTAGATGATCTTTAAGGTCCCTTCCAACCTAAACCACTCTATGATTCTATAACTCTATGATAATAATGCAGGTCTGTGCATGAGCAGTGGTTTTGCCCTTTAATCTGTGTGCTTCTGGTAGCCTGGATGTCACCCAAAGAGGCAGTGGGGCAGGAGGTGACATGCCAGGGGAAGGACGGGAGGGTACCTGTTCAGGTGTTAGCCAGAGGATGGCAGCTTTTCCCAAAGCAGCTTGCAGAGAATAAAGAGTAGTAAGAAGAGCTGTGCAGTTGTAGGGAAGGAAAAGACACTGCTGTCTCTGGCGAGTATGAATTTATCGATGAGTGCAAGAAGGTACGAGCTGGAACCACTCACATAAGATAGCCAGGATGTCCAAGCTTGCCTTTGTCTTTCAGTTTAGCTAAATGTGTTTTTTTTTTTTTTCTTAACACAGAGTGTGAGTTTAGCCCTGATGAGTAACCTAGTCACACTGACTTGGTCGTGAGCATACTTCCCCCTGTGCCTTGCCAAAGCACATCCTGCTTGGCCAGAATGTGCTGCCCTGTCCTGCTGCTGGAGACGCTTTCCATGTGTGTCCTGGAGGGAGTGCTCTGAGCCAGGGCTCCGGAGCAGGATGCCTACTGTGATGGGGCATTGCATTCTGCTACTCAAAAAAACCTCACTGCCACCAGCTTTCATGCCTACCCTACTAGCCTAGAAAAACAAACAGACAACCAAACTCTATGCTAAGGTGAAAAACAACCCTCACCCTGCTCACATCACGTGTATTTTGGCTACCCATCATATTTATAATTCATTTTTTCTAAAGAATTGCAAGAATCACGTCACCCAGAATAAACTATATAAGCTAAGCAGGCTTATTTTTGTTGTGCCCTTTTTCAAGCATTTAAAACCATTGTGGTTTTGTGACAGATGCTCCCTTAATAGCCTTATGATGGGCCTTGGATGGATGAATGGGGCTTCATTTGAAATCAGATCCTCCGCTGTGACGGCTGAAGCCACGATCACTCATCTATTCACAACTGGTGTCAACTCCTGTTATTTAAGAGACAGCTGCATTTCTTCACATGTCCCTGCAGACCGAGGCAGCTCTGCAGTGCTGTTTTTCAGAGACCCAGGCTCTCCTCTGTCCTCAGGAACAAAATACTTCAAGGTGATGATAAAAAGTGGATGTGTAAGAGAGGGAAGGATTTGCTTTCCCTCTTGCAGCTCTTGGTAGTACCCTGAAGACCTTTATCACTTCCTCCATTTTCTGTATTTTCCTGTGATTCAACTCTCTTCAATTTAACGTTTCCTATTAATTATTCTTGCCTTTGAGATCCTCCTTTAATGCTGGGAGTGCAGCAAATGAAGAAATCTACTGCAAACTGGCCAAAGGACTCGGCAGCACAGAGATACAGTGATGGAGGAGTTCGTTGCTATAATTACTGCCTTCAACATGCAATGATTTGCTTGTGAACAACAGCATCCTTTAAACGCCAGGCTGCGTGCTGGGACTTCAGGGGGTTCTTGCTCTTGCTACTGGTGTGTACAGCCTACAGCTCTTCCACACAGCATTCCCCGTGGCTGCCCGACAGTGAATTAGCTCCAGATTTGATCCGATCCTGCATACAGCCTTGGCTCTGAGGCTTGGAAAGTCTCACCTCGCTTCGCATCCTTGTCCACGGAAGTGATGCAGCCTCATGTGTCTGGCTCCACCCAAGTTACTCTGGGGGATCAGAGGTTTGGGGGAGCTGATGCAGCCTGCCAGCCTCTTGAGGGGGCAGGATGATAGCGATAGAGGGAGGAGAGACGAGCAGGATCCACCCCATCCACCCTCTCCTCCATGACAGCATCCAGCTTCCATTCCCAGTTGGGATATCTCCACAGGAACCTCAGCTAGGGGAGTCTCTAGCATCCATCGGGGTGAGGGTACTGCTTTCCAGTGCTTAACTGGTGCTGTGACAGGGGAATACCCAGTATCCCCAATACCCAGCCTGCCCTGGCTTCAGGTGAGCTGAGCTCTGCAAGTCCAGTGCTCGGGGTCACTCCCACGTGGATGCATCCAGCCCAGCTGCCAGGCACCCCGGCTCTGATACCTGCTTGCCAACACAGCCTTTGCCTTTTCTATTAACTCCCCTCTTCATCTCTTCCCTCATCTCTAGTGTTTTCCATCACTCTCCATGTGTTTCTCAATGACTTAAATTCTTTCAGTTGCCTAGGTCTGCTCTTTGTCTGTTCCCAGTAGTCTCGATGCGGGTCAGCCATCAATTTATATGAAGGTATACAACATTGTCAGTGCTGGTTTTGAGGCTGCATTCCAAAGCCGTTTACTCCTCTGGCTGCTCTCTCCTGGAATTTCTCCCATCTCAGGCTACAGCGGATATTTTTTGTCCCCTGGACTTGGCCACAGGTGAGCTGGCCCCCATCAGTGCACGAACCCCACGAAGCTCAGCTGGAGAGTGTCACGGCACGGCTGCCACGCTAACATCCAGCTGCCGGAATGGGAAGCTCAGGCAGGCTGCTGTTTGGATGCTGAGCTGATTTTAGCTGCTGCTGCTTCTCCGCGGTTCCAGCTGAAGGTATCTCTGAGGTTTCACTGGAGCGCTGGTGCTCCTTGCCCATGCTGCTTGGAAGGACCTGCTGGTCTGCTGGGTGCAAGCCTGAGCTGGTGGAGGACGGGATGTGCTGGGGCTGCCACCTCTTTGGGAACAGGGAAACCCAAGTGGGGACAAATTGCCACACATGGTGCTGGATGACAGCACTCCTGGCATGCCCTCTGAAACGCAAATCTAACGGCCAGACTGTTGCTGGAGGTAATTAGTTGTCACAGCCAACAGGCTGGATGACACATAATCCCCTCAGAAGCTGGCATCTGTTTAACCAGCAGAAATACGAGCACTTTGGAGGCCACGGAGCGAACGCTCGGCTCTCTCCCTTCTGCGTCATCTTTGTTGCACGGTGCCGGCATCTGAGCTCCTTCCACTTCCCAGCTCCAGGGTTTGCATGCCGGAGTGGAAGCGTATCTGAAATGACACATCGGCTCTTATTTGCAGCCTACCTTGCCCAGGGCTTGCAGGGGTTAAAAAAAGCTAAAGAAAGGTTAGAAGGTTTTTGAGTACATGAGTAACCCTCTAGCATTTCTACTTCTGAGCTGAGCAGCTCCATTACTGCTTATATCTTTTATCTTAAATGCTTTGTTTTGAAACAGATTGCAGGTTTCTGAGTCACTCAGTTTATCAGGCTCAGGGAGGTGAAGCCTGACTATATTATGCTGCTAAAAGCAAAATGCACGAGAAACGGCATTTCCCAAATACAGGGAGAGGAGCTCATTGAACTGAGGCTACAAAAGGCAGACACTCTATAAGGACTAGCTGTTATTAAATACCTCCACAGAGTAATATTGAAAATAGGGAGTAAATATCGTTTCTTGCACCTTCATTTGCTCTTTCCAGCAGCGTGTGGTAGCAGCACTGTTGATGCCTGAGACACTGCAAGCAGAAAGGACTGTTGTCTGAGTTATCCCATAGGAACAGAGCAGTGGCAGCAGCCTACGTGCAGTGCGTGGCCGGAGACCCCTCCCCAGGCACTCTGCCACCATGAGAACCTTCTCCCAGGGCTGTACTGCCTACGCCAAAGACTCCGTTGGCTGCCGTCTTGGGTGAAGATGTGTAGCTGAGGTCGCTGGCTGCGGTCAGAGCTGGATACCTGTGGGAAGGCTTACACAGACGTACATTCATGTCTGTTGAGGTTAATGGCAATAAAATGGTTAAACGTCTGTTGGGGTTTTCCTGCCTCAAAGGTGACACTTTGGCAGTCCTTTTGCAGGCAGCATCCAGCTCGCACTGCGCACACCCGAGGGGCCAACACCGCTCTGAGGCAGAGCTCGTGTCCTCGGTGCTGGAGAAGCCACAGTGCAGCAGCAGCCACAGCCTGGGTCTTAGTCTAGGGTAGGTTTGCAGGTAGGGGAGTGGGAACTTCAGGAAAGCAAGCCTGGAGACAGCAGCATCTTCCCAGCTGCCCTCTGTCCTGCCGGTCCTGGCCTCTGTCCATGTCTCCTCCATGAAGGAAAGGCTGTGTGTGGGATACCCCAGCCTCCTTTTGTTGGCTCATGTTGTATTTGATTGAAAAAGCAGATCCCCATTTGCCAACAGATGCAGCTGAGTCACTGCTGGGTTATTTTCTACTCCGTGTAGAGAGGTGCTCCAGGGTCCGCTCCCACATTGTGTCCTGGCAAATGCTGAGTTTTTAATCAAGGTGGTCATGAGCAGGATCCATCTCATCTAACTCTAGGTTCTTAGGTGAAGATGTCTCCACCCGAGTGCTCCTTCCTAGTTCATGGATGGCAGGTTATCTGCATCTGACCTTAGCTTGTACCTTAGTTTCTTCCTTTCTTTCACTGATGAACAAATAGCTCGCCATAAATTTAGCATTAAATCCATTTAATATTTTGTGGCTGTAGAGTAAGGATCCAGAGGATAAGCACCAGGCCTAGGGAGTGTCAGTAGTGGCTCTACAACAGCATAATAAACTCTCACAGTATCTTGCACCAGAAGAGAAAACCCACGTGGATGCTGCTTCCCGAAGGTGAGATACAGCTCGGTACAGCTACCCAGGACAGCCAGCACCAGGCAAACACCCAGAGGCTGTGGGACGGCAGCGTTTTTCCTGCAGAAGCCATGCCCAGCCATATCTGCTGTGTTATTTTAGGGGAAGGGGGGAAAAAACCCACCCAGCCCACTCTCAGAGCCCAGCACTCATCCAGCACATACAGCAGTGATGCAACACATCTCAAATAATCATCAGTTATGAAAGACTGGAAACGAAGCCAAGCAGTGGTGTTGTGTCCCTTCAGAAATCAATCCCACCTAAGGGTAGGGACCATGATGTGCACACACATGCGCAGAGCCCTTCCTGTCCTCCTAACGAAAGCCAGAAGGTGTTATGTGCTGCTCCTCGGGCACTTCCAGGTGGGTTGTGGCAGGCAGGAGGAGACCTTAGGGGATATGTAATTCAGCTAAGAGGGCAAGAGCATCATCTGGCATTTTCTGAGCCCAGCCCAGGGAAGGGAGCTCTTGAGAATTTGCTCCTGGATTTTATGCAATGCAACTTTTGTTTCTGGCTGCGTTCCCCGCTCAGCCAGTCCTGCCTCGACAGGAATCACATCAATTACACCGCAGGTTCTGCTGTCCTGCCACTTCTCCTGATGATAAATCTCATCTCACATCCAACCAGATGAGACACTGGCATGAGACACTCCCCAGCTTCCCTCCCCAAAATCCAACCAGTGACAAGCCACTTCTGGTGCCTGCATCTTGCAGGCTGCTAACAGCCGGAGTGATGGTCAACAGGCCCCGGGATTACTCGGGTTATTTTCCTGAATGACCTCCGTTGGATGCCCTGGCTTTTCATTCCTCTCCCCAGGGAAATGAAGAGGATGGTCCCTGCTGTTAAAGGATGGTGCCAAACCTTGACAAGAGGGATGCTACATTACGATGTCTATTTTTTGCCCAGCACTAAAGCAGGACCCCGCTGCTGGCCAGGGCCACAGGCGGTTTGCTCAGACCTTGCTGAGTGCAAGTGAGCGATGCGTGCATGGAAAAGGAGGAGTTGTGCAGCAGGCTGTACCGGGCTTGTACATCAAGATCAACTTGACAGGTTGATATTAATACTAATGATAGGCAGGAGGAATGAACAAAAGCAGGTTGGAGTTTAGCTGTCCTAGTTAGACTTGCAGTTTTCCGAGGCACGACTGGATCCAGAATAATTTTTAGCATCGCATGTGGCTGAGCAGAGTCACTAAATAGCAACTGTATAACAAAGGTACTTCAGGACTTAAGGGTCTCCAGGCGTAAGCTGCTGGCTGGCTTTGCTCACAGGTGGTGGTTTGGTCAGCAATGTATCACGGTCCTGTTACTGCTGGAATAAAAGGATGCCATGGTACAGTTGGAGGAAAAGCCAATGCTAACAACCCGCTCGGAAACGGTTTTGGAGCAGCCCTGGGAAAGCAGATGTGGGCTCACCTTTCTGCAATGAAGTCTGAAAATTGGACGCTATGTAAGAGGAGATGACAAAGATTTTTTTTTTTTACATTTTGGAGCCCTTACAAAAGAGAAAAAAAATGTGTCTGGATCAGATCAACGACCTGCCTAGCTTAACTAGTGTCCAAGAGCAGATGTTGAGAGAAGCATATGAATACAGGGCCAGTATGCAGTGCTCAGGCAGCTTTCCCAGCCCCCAATACTTCACATGGACAGCAGAGTTTCAAAGAGGAGGGTGATATATTTATATTTATTACCTCTCAACGATTTTCCTTGCAGAAATGTGAATAGGGGCTTTTTGAAGCAATGTAAACTTCTGACAGCCACACCTGCAGCAAGGAATTTCCCAGCTCAGCTATCCTGTGTGTGAAAACCTGCCTCTTTCTGGCTTTTAAACTGTCAGAGATTAACTTTGTTAATTCTTGTATGGGAACAGCGGTCCTCTCTCTTCTCCCTATTCCCCACTTGCTTCTCTGTAGCCATCTCTGTAGACCTCCACACACCCCCTGTGGAGCATCTCCGCTCTGCTCCCGAGACGGTCCTGCACAGAAGCTCTTCGGAGCCTTTCATCACACCAGGAAGGGGTTTTGCTCATCTCCTGGATCCTATCCGAGATGGGGAAAGGAGGGAGCCACAAATGCCTTGTTCTAGATGTAACCACCTGCTTTACGGTCACTTAACACGACGCTACTTGGAGAAGCAGACAGTTTAACGCCAGCCCCCTCAGAGCCGCTGCATGGGCAGATCTGGTGAACGTGGTTTGCTCTCAGTGGTGCGATCCCTTTTAGAAGTGTCCTCATCTGGGCAATACTGCTGTTTAAATACAGCCTCTGTGATTTAAATCATTGTTTAGCGCAGAGCCGCTGACCACAGGACACCCTCGCCTTTGTTTTCAGATGCAGAAGATTTTTACAGGGGCTGGCTGGATCTTTCCAGTGGCTCTACATAAATCTGAGCCCGCCGGGATGACGCATGGCTGTGCAAGGTCTTTCCTCCTGGTGGCCCTGCATGCAGGCGTCCTCTGCACAGCAGGGCAGAGGCAGGCACTTAATTGAACTTTGGCTGAAGCAGAGGAAGGCTCAACAGCCCCAGTCCAGCTCTTGCTGTATGTAAAGCCTCTGTTTCCCTCTGACGACCAGCTCTGAAGGATGGTAGCTGAGCTGGAGCGGGGATGAGGCATGGTGGGACTCAGAACCCTGGAAGCGAGCAGGATCTATGCCTAAACCTTTACGCAACAGAGCAAGTGGGTTTGATGATTTTTTTTTTCTCCAGGATTGCTGTTATAAACCTGCTGAGAGTGGAGCTGATGGCTTTCTATACTGTAAAAAAAAAAAAAAAAAAAAAAAAAAAAAAAAAAAAGAAGAAAGAAAGGAAAGAAAAGAAGGGGCTAAAAATAAGCTGCAGAGAGTTTGGGATAATGAAGGACTTGTTCTGGGAAGAAGCCCTGATCAGAGGACGCAGCCCCCATGCTGTGGTGGGGCTCCCGGCTGGTTCACCCGCACAACACTCGGCTGCTCAGCCCAAACAGGGAGAGACAGGAGCAAAGCCAGCCCGCCGTGGCCGCAGCCCCCCAGCGAGCGCACCGACAGAGGCATGAAGGCTCACTTGCCCCAGCGCTCCTCACATTGCACGGCGGCGGCCGATTCGATTTGGCCCCAAGGCAATCTCGCGAGCTAATTACTCAGAATTACTCCAACCCTGCAAAGCAAACAGCTGCAACCGCAGATGAAACCAGTCCCGCGGACTTTAACCTTTTGACCAGCCACTGGCCAGGGAGATTCATCAGGGTGTACACGAAGGCCCAGGACATCTCATTACACACTTGTGGCAGGAGGGAAAGTAGCATTAACATCTCCATTTCTAAGTTGGAAGGAAAAAAACAGATATAGTGGCAGTGGTTTTGTAGTGCTAGGTGTCTGTTCGCAGCAGGGATAGCGCTGGTGAGGGATTTAGATCTAATGCTATGAAGGAAAGCATTAGTTAATGGGATCTGCACTCTCATATCAAGTAGATCGAGGATGCCCATAGCTGGATGATGGTGCAATTATGATGAGTGGAGTGGGTCTGTTGGGAGCTGACTTCAGTCAGGGGCTTCATTTATCCACTCACCATGCTGAGGAAGATGGGTTGCTGGTGATGGAGTGGGAATCATGTTTCTGGATCTTCTCATCTGTCCATTTTCCTGACCTATTAGCAAGCTATGGCAATTTCTGCTTTCAAATCCCATTTAAGCATCCCTGCTAGAAACCGTGGGTACCAAAACCAGCCAAAGCTCTGCCGTGGACAGATATGAGCCAGAGCTAGCAAAAGCAAAACTGGAAATTTGACCCTTGGCTGCATGCTAAAAATCTCTTCGTTATCCCAGACATAGGTGGATCTCTTGTGCACGTAAAATGTGTGATCCAAATGGACATTCTGGTCTTTCTCAGCGGCTGTCAGGCTGAGGGTCCTCCGAGAACGCCTTTGCTTGTGGTGTTGCAGCATTTTGGTTTCAGTCCAGGCCGCATCCAGAAGCAGAGACATGTAAGGGAAAATTCATGGAGTTTCTCATCCCTTTAGAAAACGTTCAGCTGAATCGTTGTTAGATTTGTTTGCCGTGTATCAAAATAGCTCGATTGTTCCCACCAGGGAAGGCTGTCACCTGGGTCAGGCTGGTCTGGCGAGATGTCCTGCTGTCCACCCACTTTTCCTTTCTCCCTCTCTTACAGGCATGAGCAACCTCACAGAGGTCTGTAGTCGCACTGTCCTGTCGCTGGACAACCAGCCCTGAAAGGTTAGGCTCCTGCAGCCCACCTAACAGTGGTTTGGGTTGCTCCTAGGTCTCAGCAGGAGTGGGCTGATGCCTGCATTCAGCTGAAGATGCATCAGGGAAATGCGGGTGATAAAATCGGCTTGAGATACTCCATACAGGACTGTCCAGCTGCAGAGCTGGTACGGGAGATGAGCTGAGGACATCACCTCCAAGGCATATTCCTCCACGAGGATGAGGGACAGCTACTGTCTCTGCACTTGAGGTTGTGGAGAGACTTTCCCCTGTGCCCTGGGGACACATCCCTGCCAGAAGCAGGCTTTATAACAAGAAAGACAACTCCTGCTGTCTCTCCACGGACCTGCCAGTGACCATGTCTCTTGGAAGCCAGCCATGGGCCAAAGTGCTGCAGTAAGCCAGGTCGGTGGACCAGGAATCCCTGCCTGCTTGGTGGGAGAAGGCTGAACCAACCCAGGAGCACTTAATTTCCAGTGGGAGGATGGAGCTGGCCCAGGGCAGCATTAGGTCTGGAAAACATCAGGAGTTCTACCAGACAAGGCGGACTTTATTGCCAATAAATGCTTTTGCTGAGCTTCCTCTTGGCCGCAGAAGAGGAGGAGAGCTTCTCGAGCAGATGGCTGGTTAGCACAGGCATCGCCCTTGCCCAGCCCACGTTTCTGAGCTCTCTGCTGCTGCAGCACCTCAACTCTTGCTGAGTATGATGGATGCGTCCTCCCAACCTCCCACTGGAGTAGGGAAATGTTATTAATCACGCTTGCTTTAGGAGGAATGTAAGTATTAAGGAGATAGAAGTGAGTTTGTGGTCCCTAAATCGCAGTCAGGAGCTTTAACCACAAGACCTTTCTGTACTGAATTGTATAACCTTTCAGCAATATTCTTCCATGCTTTTAATAGGGATTTTGCCCATGTAGGGGCACATGCTGTAAGGCTGGTAGAAATTTGCTGGCCTATTATAAGAAAATATATTCCCTACATAAAGAGCAGCCTATACAATTGATGATTAAATCCTAAGTTAACCCAATAATTTGAATAGAGATAAATAAATGCTTTTTTTTTTTGAACAAAGAAGGCTGAAAATGGATGTTGTCATGTACTTTTCTGCTCCATCCAATATAATTTCATGCATTCCTGTATGGATTTTGATGAGTTCTGCAGATCAATGACGCTGCATTTAAACACAAGCTAAGCAGTAATTACAGATGCATGCAAGATTTATTCATCTGGTGGCACTGCACCAGCTGATGGAAGGATCAGCCGTATCCAATCAATTGTTGAAGCTTCTCAAAATAAAGAGCTTTTTGGCTCCCACTGCAAAGTGAAAATAAAAATAACCCCTTGAATCCCAGGAGTAACCACTTATGTCCCTATAGACAAGGCTGCAGGATGGGTCTGAGTCATAACTACACCATTGCCCATGCTAAGCCTTGCCTTTGTATGCCCATATATGCTGTTCACCTTGGGGCTTCTTCACGTGCTCGCAGCATGACCCATTTGTCCCTAGGGCTGAGGACTGGATTGATGAGATTTAAGGCATAAGGGAGGAAAACAGAGGAGGATGAACAGTGTGGAGGAAGCATCCAGGCAGCGGGCAGCCAGCGTTCCCCGGGATCATCTCCCGCGTGCCACGGGGCGTCCAGGCTCAGTATGCACAGGGAGGGAGCCAGCGTGATGTCCCATGCTGAGGCATGAAGGGAGCAGCTGGGGGACTGCAGCTGAAACCACAGAGGTGCATAATGTGGCTCTGTTGTTATGGGAACATGTGGCAGGGGATGCCAGGTAGCATGTTTAAAGGCAGATACTGGATTTTGTCCAATTTTTCTTCAAGTTTTCCCTGTTGATGTGGGCTACATGTCCACATAGGAGCTCTCTTGCTCCCATGGAGCAAAGGTGCTTGCTCCCTACTGTCACCATGAGATGCCCTGAGGAGCCAGGGAGTCCCACTCTGCGATGCTCCTTGCTGGGATTTCAGACAGGGTACCAGTGCTCATCCTACACCCGGATTTCTCCTCAAGCTGGTGGAAAGCAGCAACACATCAAGTGGAGTCAGCAGGGTCAAAGCAAAACCGACAGTCCTCCCGTGGTACTTCTCTTCTGGGACACGGCAAGATAAAGACCAGGATGAAGGGACCGAACCCGGCAGACCAGGGGTTTGGGCAGCTCTTTCAGACACTCAGATGGGTGCCTGCACAGAAGCCAGAGGGACCCTTGGTAAGATGAACAGGTCGGGCAGGTGACCTCTGTGCACTTAGCACATTTTCTATTTGCTACGAACTATTTTAAGCAGCTGCTCTTAAGTCTCCTGTAGTGATGACAGGTGTCTGAATGAACCCACCAGGACTGAGCCTCGCTGCCTTGCCTGCATGCTCCATTTCAAAGGAAGTTTCACTGGTGCTGGGAAGCATGGACAAGTGGGAAACCCAGCCAGCCTTGCCTGGAGAGCAGCTGTAGGTGGGAAGAGGTTGCCCAGAGGTATGCCCGGGGTGTCCTGCACTGAAAGCTCCCCTCTGTCACCTTCAGGACTGGCACTGCCACCACTGTGTGCAGATGGGAGCTGGTCGAGACTCTGGCTCACAAGATGCAACTCTTCATCATGCGTGGGGAAGAGGCTCCTACCTCCTTAAGGGTGGTCCCCTGGTCAGGATACAGGCAGGCGAGCTCCTTGGTAGAAATGTGTAGCCTTTTTTCCAGAGTTTATTTGTAACTTCTCTATTTCTGTCATCTCTTTGTTTACATATTTTTGTTCAATGAGATACTCCTCTGGGGATTTCTTAATGCAAAGTTGCTGCTTCCAATGTCAGTTTAATTTGAGTAAAGATTTTTGCCTGGACTCCGTTACCAATTCCCAGCTCTCAGCAGCTGCTAGCTAGTGTCAGCCTCCTCTTTCGCTTTCTTTCTCCTATTCCCGGCCGTTGCAGATTTGGCCTCAGTGTTCAGCACACTCCCTGGTGCAGTATTTCTCATGTTGAGGATTGCAAGACCGTGGAGCTGTTTAACCAAAAATGTTTAAACTGACATTAATGCTGCTCAGTAGGATGTACTGGCTGATATTTTCCTGAACGAGGATTTGGAAATGGTTCTTATGCTATTGTCAAACCTTACGCACCAAGAGCAATACCGAGGGATTGGGAAATGCTGATTTGTGCCATTAAAAGTGCTGTCAGAGCCTCAGAGCTACAGTGACTGCTCATGGGGTGTTTCATGGCCTGGGCTTACAATTCTGGAGCACTGAATTTCTTTTCAGTGCTGGTGCTCCCAGCAAACCTGCTGCTCAACGTAGCCCAGCAGGGAATGGGTTACAGCGAGGCAAAGTGCAGCATAAATCCCCAGCAAGGCTTGGACTAACCGCCAAAACCCGAGCTGACACTTCCTTGGCGTGGCTCCACGGTGCGGTTTGTGTCTGGTTTCTTTCTCCCCTGTATCTCTTCCCTCCCCTCCCACCAGCACGGAGAAGGTGCTGCCTAAAATCCAGGCTGAGCATCATTTCTCCTCTTTTTTTCCCAATAAATTCAGCCCCAGAAGAGACCCCCAGTGACCTTGGAGGAGGTGCCTTCTCCAGGTACTCAAGCACTTAAATGCTTTAAATGTATAGGAGGCGGGGAAGGTGTAAGCATGAGGATTTTGGCACAGAGGGCTGTTCGCTCTGCCTGCTTCTGCTCTGAACTGTGCTGTCGTGACTGAACTAAGCAGCCCTGTCCAGAGCCTGTGCCCGCAGAGCGGACTGAGTGTGTGCCCATCCACAACAGCCCCCGCAGAATTACCCTGAGAGCCTGAGCATGGGCTGCCGGGGGAGGCCAGAGGCATGCGGGAAATCAGAGGGTTTTCTGATGGGGGCTGGCAAAATAGGAGTTGTGGGTTTGGATCTGTTACGCCAGTGGTCTGAAGGCAAGGAACAGATCTAGAGAAGGTGAAATAATAGTTTAAAGACAGTCTCCGTGTTGTTTTTACTCTAATAGGTAGTCAGTGTAAAAGGTATGGATGAATGACCTGATACAGACCTAGAACTAGCTCTGTGTGTTGCAGGGAAGAAAAAGAAAGATAATAATAGGAAAAGGTCAAAAATCTGCCTAAAGGTATCTGGCTCGCTGTGCTGTCTGGGCTCACGCCTGGCTTGTACAGGAGAGAGGCACGCAAGGCAGTAGCGCAGCAGCATCATGTTTGGCTGCCTTCAGTTCCCCTGCCCAAATGAATGATTGTCTCATCAGCATGTGCGCTGGGAAAAACCAGGTATGAACCCCTTCTCAGGTCTCCAAGAGAGGGAGGAGGCAGGAAGGCAATCCTGGCACTGACCCAGCTCCAGCGCGGGCCACAGCCTGGTGACACGGCCCTTCCCCAGTCCTGCCGACTTTGTGGAGCTGCAGGCATGGGGCTGGGGACCAGCCGTGCCTGCTGCTCTCCGCAGGGCTGCTAATGAAACCCCAAGGGAAAGCACAGTCCTTCCTGCCTGGCCGTGCTGCCCGCAGCCAAACAGCCCCGGTGCCAGCTCTACTCCAAGATGCCCCATGTATGCACGGCACCGGCCGTGTCCAAACATGTGCCCGTGCTGCCGAGCCCTGGCTGTGTCTTCTACATGGGGAAAGAAACCCTGTATTTCTTGCCTTCTCACCTAAAAAGCAGTAGGAAATCAATGGCTGGGGGTTGAATATTGGCTCAGCGCTTGGCCTACATAAGCAAGAAATAAAGTGGTGTTTGCTACAGGGCTAATTACAGCTATTATATCAACTAGTCTGTGCCTGGGGCTCCACCAGGCGAATCCTGATTTCTTGGCCAAGTGCTGGGACTCTGCTCCCACGGGGCTCACTCGGATGCCCCTGCCATGCCCTGCCCGCCTGCCCAACCCAACCGGCTCCTGCCTTGCTCTGCCACTGCCTTTGCCGCTCTTGCCACCGTGGACATCAGTGTCTCATCAACAGCAGTGTCTTTATTGTCCCCATGGGGGAACCAAGACAAGGAGCTTCAACCCCCTGACTGACGAGCACCATGGGCTCTTGGAGGGGCCCTGGCAAGCTCTGCCTTCCTACCGGGGGCCGTGCTGCCCTCTCCTCGTGGGCACAGCTCCAGGTGCTTCATCCCCATCATTGCCGAGTCCTGTGATTTTATGGCAAGTGTCACAATGTTTGCCGCATTTCTTTTTTTTTTTTTTCCCCTCCTTCATTTTTGCTCTCTCTTAAAGCCTCAGCCCCTCAAGGCTGGATATTAGATGGACTATTTGCTTAAGGAAATAAAAAAGGACTTTCCAGCTCTTCTGTTCACAGACAAAAGGCTTTAAAGTATAAGCCAGAGGGCTTAGGAAGCACCAGATAAAAGCAATTTTCCAATGGTTGTCTTAATATATATTGAAAAACGGGGGCTTTTTAGCTAAGCCCATGATTGGGTTTGGATTTAACTCCTAACCTTCAGCACCTGAGCATGGGGATGCTGCACTGCTCCCCTTCTTCTAGCAGGGAGTGTGTATGTGCTTGCACAGGCTGGACCCCGAGAGAGGGCAGAGGGAATGGCAGCGGCTGCACACCTCCAGCACTCACTCAAATGATTTTTGGGCTCTCTTGTGCCATGGGGCCTGATGAATCGCGCTGCCCTGGCACAGGCACCCCCTGAGCAGGGGCAGGACCAGGGACGAGGTGAACAATGGAGGAATCGCACCCCTGGGGGCTGCGGTCCGGGGAGGGGAGCATCGCAATGAGAAACCCGGGGCAGGGAAAGGCTGGTGGCCATAAAAACTTGACGAGGGGGAAAGGGAGGTAACTGCACCCTGAGAGCGTGGAGCTTATCTGATTTCTGGGACAGCACCCTTGGCGGGGGAGCAGCTCCCCATCACGCCATTGCCACCAGTGTCTGCAGACCCACGTGGAAGACGGCTTGCTCTGTGCCCGAGCCTGGCTACAATGAAATTCCCACATTCCTGCCATTCTTTGCCATTTAAGGATTTCAAACAGACAGCAAATATGTCAGGAAAAGATGCACCACCACCGCGCTCGCCTCCCAGCCTCGCAGACGGTGCCAGACCTGACGCCAGCCACGTGAAGAGCTACAGCTTGGTGGTCTCCTGGCAGCTTTGCCTGCAGACATGCTGCAGACCCATGGAGCTGAGCGCAGCCGGCTGGTCCCCACCGGGCCACGTGTGCTGCGGGGGTACAGGGCTCGCCACTCTTGGTGCCCCATGAGCTGGATGCCAACTAGCTGGCACAAAGCAGGAATGACCCATGCAGTGGGAGATCTAGAGCCACCCGATTCCCTAAGGAGCTTCAAACAGCAATTGGAATGCTCATTGATAGGAGGCACCCCATCTCCTGCCCTCACCCCCTATGAGTGATGCTCTTTGTTTTGCAGGGCAGGCTGTGACGGCGGAGCTGGGGGCATATGGTATGTCAAACTGCAAGGTGTAGAAAGCTTGGGCTCCCTGGGTCTGCAGGGGATAGGAGGAGCAGGGGTGGTGGGTTCCCAGGAGAGCCTGGTCTCCCTGGCTGTGGAGTTGCATCCCGGCGCTGCTGTCCCCTGCTGTGGGAAGGAGGTTGGGGCGAAAGGCAGTAGACCACGGTGATGGGCGAGCTGCAGGGCACGAGCACTGCCTGCCAAAAGGCAGAGCTGGTGGGAGACAGGGTGGGGGGGGACGACTGGGGACAGCAGTAGGGGTAGCAGTGAAAAACCAAACCGAACAGAACAAAAGAAAACCCCAAAAAACCCCAACCCCTTGGTGGCAGTCTGCCAGCTCCTGCTGGTTTCGTAAGAACGTTTCAGCCTAAAAATACACAAAAAGACTCAGCCAAAAAAAGTCAAATCTTTCTGCACCGAATCTGTCACCCACAGCCCTTCACAAGGCAGGAAGAAATTCCTGTTGGGTCTGTCAGTTGGTGATGAGAACAGATTATCCCGGGTTCAAGACTGCGGTTCAGCAGGTTTCCTTGGGGGTGAATGCCCTCTGCTATGTTTATCGGTGGTGCTGGCTGCTCCTCATCTCTAAGCAAAATGTGAAAAGAGAAGAGGTTGTTCCCAAATTGTGGCAGTGTCCCCTCCTCCAGGCAGCGTGAACTACTGCCCGGCTCCTACTCTTTCGGGAGGTAGGTTTGCCAAAAGTGGGACAGCCCTGAACGGTATCGTGGGCCATTAAATAGCAATTTATTCAGTCAAGATGTCAAGATTTTACTAATCCGCAGGCCAAAGACAACATTGTTACGATGTGACATGGCAATGAAAAATGGCAGGAAGGGAGCAGGTACTGCTACGTCTTTGTCCCCGATGAATGAACTACCTCCGTAACTTCTCTGCTCCTCCTTGCAGTCTGTGTTATCTCCCGGGTCTCTTCAGACAGATCTTAAGAGAGATTTTTTTGGGGGTAAAGGAGGATTAGGAGGGGGGAAGTGACAACACTGTACCACCAGTTCTTGCCTGCAAGATCCATATCAAGAAGTGCTGAGTTTTCAGTGGGTCTGGCTGCAGAATTTGCTATTTCAGATGGAAAGGCAGCAAGCAAAGTGTCGGAGCTCTGGTTCAGCTGGTGAATGCTTTCATGGATGTTCCCATGTTGCTGGGTGCTGCATAAGCTCTCCTTTAAAGCCCAGCTCTGTAGCTTCTCCTCTTCACGGAATAAGTTAAGTGGGTAGGTCATAGCATCTCAGATACCTTCACACAGACTGAGAGGGGATATAGTCCTTCAGAAACCAGGTGTTCACAAGGGACAGGACCTCCTGCTTTTCCTTATCCTTCATTTTCTTTAGAGTTTGCATGAGCTCCAGCCAGGAAATATCTTTTGAGACAGTTCCTCAATGACTTGCATGTGTGGCTTGGAAAGGGTAAAGGGAAGAGCCTGGCCCTGGGACTAAGCTTCTGGGTGGCCTCTCCTCTGTGGAGAGGCTATCCCCCAGGAGAGAGCAGCTCTGGTGGAGATCTCCTCTGTGCCAGTGTCTGAGAGGGGCCAAGTGGGGTGGGCATTATAACAAGTGACAATGTCTTATGATGGGGTTGTGTCATGCAGCGAGTCCTGCAGACCTCTGCTCCCCCTGCTTGTGAGTTTTCTGGTGAGGAAGCTCAGTCCTCACGCTCTCCTGGCAGTGTTCAGTGGGACAGGAAGGTGAGCGTTGCTTAACACCCACCTTCAAGATTCCGCAACATGGTCTGCACCCTGCTTTGGGCCAACAGAGGCAGCCCCTGGAGAGACTGCAGCCGATTTTGGTGAAATGCGGTCTCCAGGTGGATGAAGACTGAGGGTGAGGTTCTGGAAAACATCCAGCTGATTACAAAGACAACGTCTTTCCTGTTGTGTCCTTCCTCCAGCTCGCACTCAGCCCTAGCTGTAGCCTTATAACGACAGCGATTCCTTAATTTATCAGGATAACAACAGAGCTTGAGACCTCTACCAAGCCCTGCTAGACTCTAACAGGTTGATGCTCAGCCTGTCCTCATCTCCCCCACCTCGCACTTATCAGAAACAGCCCTACTCCAGACCTGGCACCAGCAGACATGGCAGAGCTGCTCCTCCCTGGAAATCTATTCGCATCTCATTTGTGGGAACTGAGCAAGGCTGACGATTCCAGTCAACCAGCTCTGGCTTTTATGAGCTGTTTTGTTTTGCTTATCGCAGGGGAACTTAATTATTCAAAGCTGGTGGGCATATTTACTTACAGGGGTAAATTAAACCATAAATTCACACAAATGTATCTACATCTCCACTTGCGATGTATTTCGCCTTTCTGCTTTATTGGTGCTGGGGCTCCAAGACACAAAGGTGGGTTGTTCAGTAAACAGCACAATGCAGGTCACCCCAATTAATGGGATTGTTCCATTTATGCTGATACTCCATCCAATTAAACACAAGGGAGCAGAAGTGACAGGCACAAGTAAGATGGGCGCGCAGAAAACCATATTCTAATGCAAAAGCTGTGATCAGAAAATGGAATCTACACACCTGATGGGAATATTCATGCAAAACCTTGACCTACAATTTTTCTTTCTTCAGTCTGAGAGAGCCAGCAACAATTGCAGCTCATTAAAACAGACCACGTCCTGACAGTCGTGCATAATGTCCACGTCCCGTAAGTCTCATGATCTAAACATCTGCCTTGTTGGCTTTGCTGTTTAGATTACGGGACTCGCGGGATGTTGGCATTATCATAGAGCTGCATGGTACTGCATGGATAGGAACAGGAGACTGCAGCCAGTCCTGAAGACCCCTTCTGCCTTTTAAACCCAGTGTCATGACAGAAAGAGCAAGGGGGTGAAAAACAAAAGACAAACCCAAAAGTGCCAGTTTGGATTAAACTTCTGGAGTTCATCTGGACCATCCCCCTGTTCAAAGCAGGGCCAACTTCAAAGTTAAATTCAGTTTGGAAGTTAGCTCAGGTGGTTCAGTGTTGACTATTTCCAAGGACGGAGATTTTACAGCCTCTCTGGGCAGCCTGTTCCAATGCTGCCTTGTCGGGGCTCAGTCTGGAAGCCGTTCACCACATCACAACAACATCTGGCTCTACTTTCTTAACTGTTTTCTCAATGCAAAGTGTGCGTTGGCATGTGGGATGCAATAACTATCAGTAGGGAAGGTGATACCATCATGCAAAGACAATTCTTTCACAAGGAAAAGAGCTCAGCAAACAGTCCCACATCAGACAGGGTGAGAAGGAAGGCACTGCAGCATTTTATTGTGAGTTTAGTGCCACTTTTTATAAGGCACTGCCAGAGGAGTTCTTGAAGATGGAGCAACCAAAGTGTTGTCCAGTTTGGGCTGGGAGTTTGGCACAGACCTGAGATGTCAGGGCTGCGGCTGGCTATGGCAGAGCAGCAGACACAATCGCATCTTTGTTTCTCCACTGAGCAGAGAGGTCTGTATCCCTCTCTGGAGGCATCCCTCCCTCCCTTCGCTCCCTATGGAGAGAGCCAAAGGCAACAAGCTTCCTAGCCCTGACACCTCTGATATGTGTGAAGATGGATGGGTTGAATGCAGGCCTAAAATATTTTACATTTTCACGGTAGCTTCACAGCCCTGGCATTATCAAATGATCTTTCAATGTACTTGGAAGCAGGAGGAGAATAACTTGAGATGGATTCTGGCTTTTTTGCGTCTGTGTACTTGCAAACTGTCTCTGCCTACACATCTTGCAGGGCCTGTGCCTGTTTGGATATGCACATGGAAAACTGGTGCTCGTGTGGATGCTCCGTCTGCTCCATTCCCCCTGGGAAGTCTGGAGGCTGTTCAAAGCACGTCCCCATCCCTGGGAGGTTAAGATCAAACTTGCCCTATGCACTGTACTCCACTGACCAGGCTAGTTAGGAACTTGAGGTTAGGAAACACGAGACAATTTAAAAATCTGAACAAAAGTAGGAGATTAAGGAAACCAGCTGGAAACCTCTATTTTGCTGATTTTGAAAGCAAAATGTGGGTCACAGATGTGCTTCCACAGACAGAAACTGGCTGGAGAAGAAAAAGACATCAACAGTGCCCAGACTCTTTGATGATCAGAGGTAGATTTAGCTCCTAGGCATGGAGACAAGAAAGGAAGAGGAGACGAAGTAGGAATAAAAACATAATCGAGAGATTAGGAATGTGGAACTCAACCCACCCGTAAATTTGCCTTAGGGAACGAAGAAAAAATGCAGTAACGAAAAAAGATGAAACCAACTGCTCCATCTTACCCTCTCCTCTTCTCTTGCTGTCCTTATTGTTTTGCTTTTTGCTGTCCAAGACACAGGAGGCCCCTTAAAGAATCTCCCCTCTTCTTTGGTCATGTTTTTTCTTTGAAAAAGTGCTGTTCTCTACGGTTCCTTTGCAGCAGCTATGAAATCCTTGCTAAGGACAGGCTGACTTTAGAGCCAAAAGAAGCAAAGCTTTGCAGGGAAGTCCACACCGTTAGGCAGGTGTGCACAGCAGAGCAGAAAGCAATGAGCTCCTGCCCATCTTTGATAGCAGAGAAGAGCTAATACTTGCTTCTTGTTTAGGCTAATACAAAATATTAAATCTATTTTCAGTGAAATTAATGACAGAGTAATAAGAGCCATGCTGCTAGCTCTGGCAGGCTGTTGATTACCCTGTGACTTGGTCTCGCAGGCAGCGGCTGTAACAGAAGGCCTGTTGTTTGAACCATTTAAAAAAAACTCAAGGTAAAGCACTTGAAGAGCAATGTAGGACAACGGCAGCACGGACTCGGAGAAGCCGAAGTGGTGATTCCTTAGAAATAGCCAGGCAGTGGAGGGGGGCTTCTGAAAAGCATTCAAGGCGTTCAGCGGGTGGCTTCTGGGGTGAAGTGCCTGGACCACTCCTGAAGGTCCCACCTGTGCTGGCCACGATAGGAACTGGTCGCTTGGTGCCTTTGGGCTTCGCGACATGTGCCGAGCAGCCATGGATTGCAATCTCTGACTCCTGCAGCAAACTTCCCTCCTGCCAGCGAAACACCAGTTCCTATGGCTTAACACCAAGAGAAGCCTGAAATCTGAGTGATGTTAATGCAGCTCACTGCCCACCACCATCTTTCAAACTTTGGGGAACTTCAGATTCAGTTCTTGTCTGCAATTTATTTTTCTCAGCCCTAATGAAAACACATTTTGTAGTTGCTAGTGTTTTAAATCCAATATCAGTGTCAATAAAGATAAGTCCTTTCCCAGGGAGGGGGGGAAATATAGAAAACTGTCTCAAATCTTTCGCTCATGCAGAAGAAAACAACCCCAAAGCATCGAAGGATTAAATGAAAAATATGCCTCTTTTCACTGGGTGTCCACTGGGCATGAATAAGTGCCAACTGAGCTCTCACTTGCATCACCATCTGGTGTGATGGCACCAGGGCCTAGAGGTGCAGCAGGACGTGTTACGGTGCCCTGCCCTGTGACAGCATCTCTGCTCCTGGGGACAGAACCACCAGAGACTCCTAAATGGCAGCAGGTCCGTAAATGTGAAGGACTTTGTTATCTTCAGCTGCACCATCTGACCTAGCCCAGAGGAAACAAGTGTCCAGCCACGGCATGATTCACAGCCCTCCCCTGGCAAGGAGCATCTTGCATCCTCCTCTGGATACAAGTGATTTTGTTAAAGACACCGAAATTCATTTTGCTGGGCTGCAACCACACGTTGATATTGCTGTGAATACCACAGCACAGAGCCTCTTCAGCTGATGTCTAGAAACTGCTCGTGGTTTCAGAGCTCTTGCGGATGAATTGCCCAGCAGCTGGTCACATCGGGAGGGCTATGCTTATTATTTTCAACTGCTATCTTGCATGGAAGGAAAATCAAAATACTTTCCTCAAGGTAATTGGCTCTAAAACAATTGAAGAATTTTCCACAAGGTTGTAATGCAATTAGGACCACATTTTATATAATTTATATCTCTCTAAAGGTATGGTTTTGCCATCAGACCCTTCTTTTGTTAAAAAAAAAAAAAAAAAAAAAAAAGAAAGAAAAAATTGCTGGCAAGAGAAGGCTGATTTTGTTATTACAGGCAAAGAAATATAGATTAAACATGGATGTCCTCCTAGTAGTGATTAAAAGGCAGCATAATGTCAGGATCATTGCTGAGACGTAGTTGCTCGTGGTGAGAAATGGTTGGGTAGGATGCTGTGACACCAACCACACATCTGCAGGTTTCCCATTTGGTTTTCGGTCAATGCCAAGTGATGTGTCATCACTCGCCTTCTGCTGCAGCACCGCAAGAGCAGAAATAATCCTGCACTCCCTAACTGCCCTGCCAGCTTGGATGGGAGGAGCTGGTGCAGCCTGGGGATGATGAGGCCCACCACACAGAACAAAACCACCATCCACGCCGGTGCTTGGGTCTGTGTTTTGATAGATATCCAGGAAAACTCTAAGCAGAGATGTCAGACAATCCAAACACGCAATAACAACTCCAGAATTGCATGAGTCAGCTGGTGAACTTGTTGACACGGGATACTGTGAAAGCCAAAAGCATGGATGTAGTGTTCCTCTGTCACCATTTGGGGAAGCCTCTATTTCACTGACTACCGAAAGGTCCAAGGGTATAACTGGGAAAAGGATCACTCTGCGCTTGCTTGTTCCTTATGCTTATACTTAACCACGTTTTACTCACTATTGCCCAAGACACAGTACAGGGCCAGGGGGACATTTTGCCTGACTGCAACAGCTGCTGCAACTGAAATTATGGGATGAAAAGCTTTAGGCTCCTTGCCTAGGTGGAGGCAAACAGTTTGGATGAATTACCATTAGAAATGGGTCTGAACTGAAACTGGGGAAGCACTCAATGTTTCTTCAGAGCCTGAGCAGCTGTTGATGGGTAGATGTCCTGTCCTTATGACGGGATGAACCAACGCCATGGATTCAGATGACCACCATCAAAAAAAATCTGGATGTGGTCCCTAATGGTAGAGATGTCACCGATTGTATTATGAGAATAACGCAATGCTGCTGTAAAAGCAAAGACATCCCTTACCCTTGCCTGTAACCCAGCTGCTTATCAGTACAGTGCATGACCATCAGAGAAGCAAACGCAAGAGCTGTACAGCAAACTGCTGTACAAAGCAGGTGGTCACACCCTTCTGTTTTCTAGCAGACAAATGAAGAAGCCATCAGCTGCGTCCATGGGTTGGTCTGGCTCTGCTCACTAGATCCATGTTTGTAGAAACCTACCTTGAGCAGTCTGGGAGCAGTCTGGGAACCTGGACTCAGGGTCACAGACCTGACCCCAGACTGGCCAGAGGGGACATGAATGTCCTTCCTGATCCTTTCTGCCTTGCGGCAGCCTGTGACACAGCATGTGTCCCAGTCTGTAAGCAGAACCATCTTCAGATCCACTGCTATGAGGTCATTAACTTCAGTTAAAACTTTAACAAGCCCAAATGCAGCTTCTTCACACAAAAGACTATGGACAGCAATACTCACTATTGGGCCGAGTCATTAAGTTGATATTCCCGGGAACGGTTGAAGCACTCTTGAATCCCAGAGTCTGCCCAGAGTCTCATCATAGCTGACAGCAGCTCTGGAGAGAAGGGCTCTGTGTCCTCCATCCGACTTACGACATCGCAGACCATTTTGGCATCAGCCTGTGGAGGAAAGAAACAACAGGTCACATAGATGCACAAGGCAGAATTGGGAGCCAGAGACTTCAGAAACAGATCACCAAACTGTCAGGAGTAAAGAAGCTGCCTTTCTTGAGATGGGGCTTTAGGATCCACGTTGTATGATCCAGCAGAAAGGGCAAAAAGGATGGAGCAAGGAAGCCACAAGGAAAGAGTTTATTCATTTGTGCAATTCACCTCACATCAACAAGTATTTCTGCTCGGCAGACAAATCAGTCAGCACTGCGCATGTGTGGTGCTTCTTGGGAACAGAAGGAAATTCATATGTGTACAAGTATATTTTAAATTGTTAGCAAAGTGATGTATATCCTGCAACAACACTTGTTTTAACTGAGTGTGTAACTGTGCTGAAGTAGGGGCAATTTGCATCAGGAAGGACAGCAGAAAGGCTCCAGAAACAATTTTTATTTTCAGATGCTGGTTTATTGCTTTTCCTGAATTCTTGTTCTTTGCTACGAGCCCCTGCTACAGGGGCTAATTCATGTTAACACAGACCACCTTGGCTGGCTCTCGCGCTTTCTGACTCAGAGGGAGAGGAATCTCCTGCGGTTAAGGAGTATGGCAGCGAGGGCAGGGCCAGCTGGCTGTTTTCAGATGGAATCTTTTTTGGTGAGAAAAATGTGATTTGCTGGAGCAGCAGCTTTTGCTGGAGGATAGTGTTCTGACACAACTCAGGTCCAGAAGATGTCTCAGATTTAGGATGGGAATGTCTAGACAGCCTTGGAATAGCTGAGTTCAGCCCTACTGGAATAGCCCACAGTGGCTGATGCCTCACTTATTTGCAAAGCGGGACACCCAGATTCATGACCCCCTTCTGCTTGGTTTGCAGTAAGTAAATCTCCCACATCCCCCACAGATTCCTGAAACCCCAGGGATGTTCGCTAATCTGCAGAGTTTTTCTTTCGTGGCTTTGAAAATTTTGGAAAAGTCTCATGTTTCTACCAGCTGAAACAAAACCAATTATTACTGCTATAATTAATTGGAAAAGGAGCTCTTATTCCTTATGTTTGCTTACAGCAAACTAGTGAAGACAACCTCCTTGTTTTATTACCTTTTCTCTTGTCTGGTAGATTGAACCCATTCTTGGAGAAACACAGGTGGAAGTCTTCACCTTCCAGGGTGTTTGGTCTAAATCAGCAAATGCTGACCAGAACCATGAGTCTCGCAAAGGGGAGTGCAGGCAGTGGCCACACTTCGCTGTCCCTGTCCCATGGACAAGCAACCCCTGTCCATCACAGCGACCCATCTCATGAGCACAAAGCCAACCCACAGTTGGGTGTGCAGCTCCTGGGGAGCCCGTGCATGGCTGCTGGAGGAACTCCTACCTCCTTCCTGGCTACAACAGGCTCTGTCCTGTTCCTCTGCCCAGCCAGGTGCTGCTGGTGCTCCTCTCTGATGCTCAGATTTAGCAGCTATGATGGGAACAGCCCAGCTGCTGAATGGGTTGCTCTCCCTGGGGACGACCTGAGCACTGGGGACAAGGTGTTACAGGTCTTTTGGCAAAGCAAGCAGATTATTTCTTAGGTCATGGGTACAATTAGAAGTGGAGGAATGCCAATGTGGAAGAGCACCACAAGAACCTAGTTGCATGGGTGGGAATGACAAGGTGTACAACATGGCCTGCATAACCAGGATCAAAATTCCTCTGCAGTCTCTTTATGGAACACTGGAATTGTTGAAAAATTGCAGGGCACCAAACTGCGAGTACTGGAGACTGAAGCTGCTGCAGATTTCAACACTCAGAGAAAGCCTCAAGCCCCCTGAACATCCAGTCTTTACAGGCTGCAGAAATCTCAGTACCGTGTGGAGACATCATCCCATAAAAGTTAATGGGGTGGAGTTTCTATGCTTTGAAGACTTTATGAACATAAAGTCTTTCTTGCAGAATACTTCAAATTTTAGTGCCTCGGAATCCTCCCAGCCCTCTATACAGACTCTGCTCGTTTTTAAGAAATAGTATCGGTGACTCATACCTCAAAGCCAAGACAAACGAAGAACCTTGAAGAGTTCAGTTAATTTCAAAAGCTTGTTTTCTGCCCCAGAGTGCTTCGTGAACTCAGTGAATATTCATAAATCATCAGTATGGTTTGCCTGCCCTGCTGGAGGTGTAATTCTGTTCTCTTCACGGACTCTAAATAACACAAGACCTGCTAATGGCCAGTCCGCTCAGGGCTGTGGTCTGGCGTGGCCCCGTTACCTGTGCATGGGTAGTGCAGAAAAAGCATCAGTGCCTTCAGTCAGGTAGGAAGAAGGTCTTCCATATGTTATCTTGACTACTGGGGGTGGGGATAATATGTGTAAGTCACAGATCTGTCCATCTGTCTGTGATGGCAAAGCACATTTGAAGCTCTCCAGCTGTTATGGGCAGGGTCTGGGCTTCTTCTGAGCTTTGCGGATTTAACTGCAGGTTGCTTTCTGCAAAGTGTCAGAGGGAACGGCACGGTCGTCACATTTTCTGTGCTGGGAAATAGCTGCCTCACCCTTTCCACTACTGAGACTTGTGTTAGCCCCCTGTGATTTAAGACCCAACGGAAGAGGGTTGAAGCAGAAGACACAGACGAACAGCGATGACAGGGCAGAATGGGAGTGACCAGGGACAGGCACCTATGGCTGTGGTTATCAGGTCTGCTTGGGCCAGAAGCGGGGCTGAGCTCGTAGGGCAGGGGATTATTTTGGTACATGCTGCTCTGCAGTCACTGGAGGTCCCTTTTGGGGATGGGAGAGGTTGCCGTCCCGCAGCACAGTGCAGGCCAGAGGTGACAGGCTCGAGCAGGGGAACGCCTCGTAGGAAAGTTTATTGCTCCTGCTGAATGATAATAAAAAGATTCCAGACTTAGTTTTATTTTGCACAGCGAACCATTGAACTCTCGATTTTATAGAACCAGGATAAGCAGGTGAAACGAGTATTTTTAAAAATACTCCCTCCTACCAAGGACGAAGCCCCTCTGTCAAGGAGCATGGGGCCATCCAGGAGTTCAGGCATTTGTTAGATGATTTAACGAGCAATTAAGGATCCAAGAAGAGAAGATACCCCTTTCTTTTCTCACTCTCCAGGCTGCATCTCAAGCTGGGAATGACATTAAAATCTCCAGCCCCCCCTGGGCCCAGCAGGTAGGTTTTTAAATACTGCCTGATTGACTTTTCCCTTCCCATCTCCCCTGGGTCTGGCGCTCCCGCTTTTCCCGAGGTGAGAGGAGCTGAGCCTCCTGCCACACTCTGCCTCTGGACTGAAGCCAGCAATTAAATCAAGCAAAACAAAACAGACCAACCAGTCCCCCCACCCCCCAAACCCCCCCACCTTGCAGTTCCCATCCAACGGGGTTTTCGTTAATGAATATCACGGTGGTATTTCAGCTACCTCTGGAGCTAAAAATAGGCAGCGCTCTGCCCCTGGGATTGCTGGAAGGAGCCACAAAATGGTGTGAGGCTGCTTCCCTTACCACTGCCTCTGCCCTCCCCCAGCCACTCCGTCTCCTGTCCCCTCAGGACAAGCTGGCTGGGAGCAGGGCAAGGGGTTGGGCTGGTCTTCTTCAGGCTGGTTCTTACCCGGTAGGAGCATCCCAGCCCATCCCTGCAGCTTTCCTGTGCATCCCACTGCCACTTCCCAACAGCTTGCGTTTCCCATAGCGGGTCAAATCCTAACCCCCGAGCTGTTTGCCTTTGGGTTATTTGTTACTGAGAGCGGGATTTGTTCAACTCCGTGTCATTCCTGAATGCTGGATGTGTGCACCTACAGTGGGAGAATGGGAGCTGGCAGTGCTGGGCTTGGGGAAGCAGCTGAGCTCAGAAACCCTGGGATGGTAAACTATCCATCCAGGCTTTAGCCGTTAAGCTAAAAGACCAAATAACCCTATGTTGAAGAACAAACCTCCATGCCAGCCGGGGAATGGAGAGGGCTCTGTAGGGCCAGGGCAGGGTGGGGTTTTGTACGACAGTGAAATTCATAGGCAAGATGTGAACAAGAAGCTTGTAAACTTAGCGGGACATCAGCGTGTCTCCTTTCTAACCCTGGGTTGCCCGTGTACCTTTGCACCAGACACACGGTATAAATCCAGTTCATAAGGGGATCTGTTTTCTTGCTAACTGGACATAACCACAGTTATTTAATTGTCTCCCATATGTCACTGTCACCAAGCACACAGGCTGTGCTCAGCAAGCAAACTTGTGACTTTGCTTGCAACAGCCACATAGACCAATTAATTCGTTACCTTGCTGGAAGTGAGAGGGGCTCTTCCTAGCAGCCTGACATTATTGCCAGTCATGTTGGTCTCTGCAAGCTAGTTATTTTTTATCATGCTGATAGAGATCACCCCTAACTATTTGTTTCTCACCACCAGCCACGATCTGTGCCCGCGAAGGCACCAGCAGAGCTGCTCCTGCCCTGCTTGCCGTGGAGTTGCACCGCAGTGGGACTCGGGTCCCCAACTCTCTGACCATCCCAGGATAAATCCTGGCTCTGATCCTTTTTTTCTTTTTTTTCAAAAAGGATTAGTTTTCTGGAAGGGTAGAGTTTAAGGGAAAGGCAAAGCCTTACGTGGACTATGTGGTACAAATCTGCTACAGAGCTGCATGGACTTATACCCACAGGAGAGCTGACCCAGTGTGTCATATTGTACCGTGCTTTCCTTTTGGCGGACTAAATCCCAGTAAATACCATTTTTGCTGTTATTTACTCTGATTAATCATACTTGTCACTCAGCATATCTCAAAGGTTAACACTGGGGCAATTTCCTTTGGTGGCTGGTTGCACCCAAAGCCACATCTCAGAACATTTCAGAAAATCCATGTGGTGGTGGGAAGAGACAAGCATTGCATTTTGCTGGTGGTGCAAGACAAGTCAGAGGCACAGTACTAGTTACCAGCAAGCCAATCTTGTACAACCTAGTGCACAGCTGAAAAGAGTCGTGGCCATCACCAGCCAGGAACCTGGGGGGAAACTGATGTCTTGAAAGCATCCAGCATCCACAAAGGTCGTCCCTTGATGGGAACCTTCTTGGGGGACCCAGATCCTGACCTCAGGGCACAGCAGTACATGCCTCTGCTACTTCAGTGAGAAACAACGTCCCATAACTTGGGGGCAGAACATGGCTCATAGACTTGAAAACCTCCTCCTCCTCCTTAGAGAGGATCTTAGAAATCTGGACCCTGCTTCACAGCTGGAGTGTGGCTGTATCGCAGCGAAAGCCAGTTATTTTCATAGCATTTGCAGCCTGAATGAATTCTGGAAACAAAGCAGAGCTGGTGAATACGCCTCTTCCAGAGACATCCAGGGCCCAGCTCCAAGTCCATAGGAGTTTTTGTAGACACTGAATAAATAGCTACACGTATAACTCTCCCCCTCACTCACCCTCTCTTTCTCACACATCTGTGTTTCAGAGCTGACCTCTGAATCTGTCTGGCATGAAGCAGCTGCTGTGCATCGCAGCAGAGACAACCTTCTCCCTTCCTCCTCCACTCTTCCATCCACCTTCAGAACATTTAACTGAGGCCTCCCACCTCTGCCTGGCATTTGGCTTGCTGGGCATGCAATCTGAGAGACCCTGGAACGCGCTGAGCTAGTAAAAAAACTCTCCAGTGACTTATTCAAATCTATCCCTTTCAAGAACACCACGAGGTGGGCACCCAAACTACCTCCCCTCTGTCTGCACTTGTTAGTCAGAGGTGGATCTGGAAAGCTCCTGACACAGATCTCAGTGGTCTGGGAAACAGGGGTTTACGCTGATGCAAAGCTCGGCATAGTGCTCTCTAGCAATTTGCATCACACAGCAAAGCTAAGCCTAACAAATTAAGTTAGAGATGGTTGGCTTTCCACAGCGTCACGCTAGCCATCTTCTACCCTACTCCTGTAAAACAGCTCACAAAAAGGTTGGTTGACTTGGGTACAATGCCAAAGGGCTGCTGTCTGTCTGCGGGCAGGCAGGCTATTTTGTACAGAAAACATAACCCGACAGCCACAGTGACGTGCAGATCTCTCCTCCCGAGGTTTGCTGTCTGGCTAGCAATTAGCAAAGCCCTGGTTTTCATATCCTTCTGGATGGTCCCATCACCTCTGACTGTCTTGGCCAAACAACTTCTGTGTGTCTGGTACTTGGTCTAGGATCTCTGTCCTGAAACCCTGGTACTGCTGTGTTTTCCGTCTGCTGCTTCCTATTTGGGGAGACGTTGAGCAGGGCTGGTATTACAGATTATTACGGCTCTAAAGCAGGCCAATTGCTTTGTGTTTGGTACTACTGTTATTCCTACCCCTTCTGTATGATACTGCAGCTCAGCAAATAACATTTGTTAGCTCTTAAGTGGGTATAAACTTCTTTTCCCCTCCTGCAACACACATACAATAATATTCCCTGTTTGCTTGGACTACTGACTATCTGGCAGCCCAGGGACTGGATAATGCATGGACTAGACTAAGACCTTGGGCTGCCAGTTGGCCACCACCATTGTAAGAGTTCCTACAGCCCTATGTCCTGTAGGAAATAGTGCTTCACTCACCAGAGGTGGAAAAAACCCACCACCCAACAGCACAGAACTAAACCTGCGAGAGGGATGCCGCCGAAGGGCAAGTCATTTCCCAAATTTGCTTTATTCTAGGAAATCGTAGGGGCCTCCCCTATTCTTGAGGAGCTCAGAAGAGCTCCTGAGCTGGGTGAGACAAACATGGTGGATAGCTGACCTGATTTTTCCAAGCAAGGACAGGAAAGCCAGAAAGTATGTGTTAAATGGTCTCAAAATAGGTCCTGACCCCACTAGCTGCAATTGAATGTGAGAAAACAGCACCCTGTCTGTCCCAGTCACTTCTAATTCAAGAAGATGGCATGCCTGAGAGACCGAGAGCCACTGCAACCTCCACCAGCATCCCTCCGAGGGCAGGATGCTTTGATGGGCTGTCTGTCCTACAAGCACCCAGCAAAAGAGCTGGGTACAGGACCTGCAAGTCCAAACTTTATTCCTTGCTGACGACTTTCAGGGAATGCAGGCACAGACAGCACTGCCCACCAGGGAGGGGATGAGAAAGAGAGCCACAGATGGGGGACATTAGCCGCATGGCTTCATGCTCTGCAGGGAAGTGCTCTGCCGCGGTGCTGAGGAGGAGGCTGGAAACACATAAAGAGGAGAGAACAAAATCCTTGCAGCCTACTGCCCTTCTCCTCTCTGCTGGGTAAAAGTCCATAAAATGTCCACGGCTCTGGAGTGTTTGTGTTGCAGTAAACGGTGGGGATGTGCCTGATATCCCACAGTGGTGGGGAAGCTGCATTGGCTCTGGGAATTTGAAAAATAAATGGCTATTTTACAGTCATTGCAAAGTGGACGGCTGAGGACGAGCTGAGGGAGAGCGATGACGATTCTCTGGGAACCCGCTCTGGGTTTGGGAAATCCCGATGGCTTTAGCCTGCACATCTTCCACTCTTCAAACGCCTTTAAGATTTTCCACACTGAAATCCCTCCAGGTGACTGCGTAAGGGTGGCAGGGCAGAGGGGACATGGTTTCATTCCAAGCTTTCCCACCACAACAGGGGAAACAGGCTTTGTCTTTGGAACAGAAAGGGAAAACAGCCCCTATGGTGGGAGCATTCCCAGGACAAAGCCGGCATTTTTTTAACATCTCTGGTTAAATGCCGCTCATGTATGATGATTTACAGGGCAGCACCTTCCTGCTGGGAAGCCGTGCAGTGCTGGAACTTAGTAATTAGTTTAATGCTCAGAGCTTGATGCTGAACGGTGGGTGCTAATCTCCACTCTACAATTAATGTAGCAGATTTATCAGTGCCTCGTACGATGAAGGACTAAGTCCGGGGGTTACAGTCATCTGTCCCTGAAGAAAGTGATGGTGTTTCAATTGGAAAGAGCCTCGTTTCATTTTATGGTACTATTTTACATGGTGATCTGTGTTGAAGACATATACTTAGAGGACAAGGTGGAGAGGAAAAATCCCACCAAACCATCCCAATCATGTTAAATTTCAGCTCCTTGTTGCCTCTTCTCTTCTCTGTAACCCATAATTGGGATGTCTGGGTAGGGGTTTCTTACTGCTCTCCACTGTAACAGCTACAGCAGTCGGTGGGTTTGGTGTCCATACCCAAGCCTCTGCCTGACAGGGTGTCTCAAAATTACTTCTTGCATTGCTGGTGTGACAGCAGGTATCACAGTAGCCAAATAATACTGGATTTTCCACTTGGTGGCACAACTGAAAAATTAGGTGGTGTGAAAAATCAGCTTGGATCAAACATGTTCCCCTGCATTCTTCTGTGGACCCAAAATCCTCTGGAAAAATTCATTTCACATCCAGCCAAAGCACTTTCCTTGAGCCCTACCAAAATATTTTGGTTTGTTTTGAGTTATTTGGGGGCTCAGTATTATTATTTTAAATGAAGGTTCAATTTCAAATTTTGTTTCCAAATGAGAAGTTGGAGAAATGAATGAAAACAAATCACTTTGGCCTTTCAGGAATGCAAAATCCTTTTCAAAAAGTCTCAAATTTTCACATAATTTCCTCTTGGCCATGACTACTTGTAGATTTTGACTGGATTTTACAAATGTTTTTGGTTTCTTTTAGACTGTTTTTTAGCAAAATTCATCAAACATTTCTGTCCAGGTCTAGTAATATGTACAACAAGAACTTTCTTATCAGGAGTTCTTCATTCACCGCTTATTTGCTGGTTTAATTTGAATTCTGACCACCTCAAATTTTCTGGTTTTCAGTCCTATACTCTTTCTCCAAACATATTCCAAGATGACCACCACTGAGTGCAGACAAAGGGGTTGTCCTTCGGTTTGACTTGGGCTTTACAGGATCAAACCAGGGTATGCAAAGTCTGACACCTACATGATCAGGATACAGGTACTCAGGGAAAGAGGAATCATAGAATCATAGAACAGAATAATAGAATTTTAGAATTGTTGTAGTTGGAAGAGACCTTTAAAATCATCAGGTTAACCTAGCACTGCTAAGTTGTCACTAAACCATGCCCCTCAGCACCACGTCTACCCGTCTTTTAAATACCTCCAGGGATGGCGATTCCACCACTTCCCTGGGCAGCCTGTTCCAATGCTCGATAACCCTTTCAGTGAAGAAATTTTTCCTAGTATCTGTCCTAAACCTCACCCGGCACAACTTGAGGCCTTTTCCTCTTGTCCTATCACTTGTTACTTGGGAGAAAAGACCGACCTCCCCTGGCTACAACCTCCTTTCAGGTAGTTGTCGAGAGCAATAAGGTCTCCGCTCAGCCTCCTTTTCTCCAGGCTGAACAACCCCAGTTCCCTCAGCTGTTCCTCGTAAGACTTGTGCTCCAGACCCCTCACCAGCTTCGTTGCCCTTCTCTGGACACGCTCCAGCACCCCAACATCCCTCTTGTAGTGAGGGGCCCAAAACATGCTGTCCCGGCAATTGGCTAAATATTAACTAACAGGGCATTGCGTCAGGCAGTGAGGGCACTTTGGGAACTGAGTTTCTTCTGCAAATGTAAGCAAGTTTCCCTTATTTAAAGAAGTACTCTGGGAAGAGGGACCTTGGAAAAGATGGCAGTGCTTTGCTTTCCCTAGCATTCCCTATTCACATTGATATTTTCTGGGGAACCTCTACAAAAAGAGATGATGGAAGCGTGCAAGTGGAAGCGTGCAAACCCGCGGTCGTTTTGAGGTTATCACTAGCAGCAGTTCCCAATGCAGATACTCAAGGAGGCTGCCCGAGTAATGCCTGTGCTTACTGCCTTTGCCTGCACTGGTTTGAGAACTTCTTGCTTTTCGGTTTGCAGCTGCACACAACGAGTTATGGAGCCGCAGGGTGATCACGGAGGCCTCTGCGGTCTCAAGAGACGTCCTATTAACGTCGTGAAGGGGATGGGCTGAAACGAGACATGATTGATTGAGTGGCTGGTTAGAAAAGTTTTGCCCCTGACTTATTATTCCTCCAACCTTCATTTAGCTTCCCTCCTTCCTAATTTTCTGTGAACCCTCCTCTGCAGGGAGCAGCAGGATTCCTAAGACCTGGGGTGGAGGAGTGTTTTGCTGAGGTCCTTCTGGGAGTGGAAGCTGCATCTGATGGGGCTGGGGGTGAGAAGTGGCTGGTCGAGGTGTCTGCAGCTGCCTAGAAGGAGCCCCAGAGTTCAGAGCAGATAAAAGACAAATTTGTCGCTAAATCTCTCCCGTGCTGCTGTATCTCCAGCAAAATCAAGACTCGGGTGCTTGTAACAGGCTTGGAGGAGCAATTCCTTTGATCAGTGGGGATTACAGAGACTAACCCCCAGCAAGGTCCTCCTTACTGGAGCTTCACACACTAACATTTGCTTATATATTGTTTCAGGTCACTGCAGAGAAAAATTGTCCTATATCTTTCTTACAGCAGCATCAAGGACGTTCCCCAGCCCTGTAATGGGCTGAGGGTGGGAGGAGGAAGGAGAAGAGGGAAGGCGAGAGAGGAGGGAGGGGAAGGAGAGGGAATCTGGTGGGTTGGCTGTGAGCATTGCCATTCCAGGGGAAGCTGTTCTTGGGGCTATTAACAGGCATTTTCTTTTATTAACTGCTCTTTTCAGAAAGAGTGGATGCATGGGGCCTCAGGTGCAGCAATAGATGACAGGGTAGTCTGTAAAATAAGTGGCTGGCAGAGAAATATCTTTATAATGGCTTAACAAGGATAGGCAGAAATAGGCTGGGGGCCCAGAAGAAATCTTTGATGCTGTTGCGTGTATTTATTATTTATTCTTCTGGCACAAATATAGAATCAAAGAATGTCAAAAACAAAAAGCCCATAACCTGCTGTAGCTGGATTAGTCCTACATCTCTGTAACCATGGCATCATGTAGCATTGACAAGGAAAAGCAGCAACAATGGGTAAAAAGCACCCAGCATTTATGACACTTGCGAGGATGAGGCAGACGTCCTCGCTTCGGTGAGGATGCACCAGAAGGGATAAGAAAATCTGTGAGCCTGGGCATCTGTGAGGCTCAGCTATGATGGAAAATGCCACAAAACAGCTAAATTGCTCCCTTGTGTGTAATCCTACACGATACCTATGGGGAAAGTAGGGTGGATTCCCCCCCTAAAACATTTTGCTGCCATTGCAGAGCACCTAGAGCCCCATAAAACAGTGGGCATGGCATCGGCGCCTGTCTGTAGTCAAGAATGGAAATAGCTGCGACACCTCAGGCACCGTGGCCCAACCTCTCCGTGGCTGTGACCCGGCAGTGTTCCACCTCTACGGGTGTGACACTGCCAGCCCTCGCCCACTGTCTCTCAGGCTCTCCTCCTTCCTTCCCCTCTGCTGCTCCCCCTCTCTTTGTGCCAGCCTCCCTGGCTCTGCAAGTCATGCGGCTGCTGCAGCTGGAAACCCTCCCTCGTGGTTGTACAGAGCAGAGGACCATGTTGACATGAGTAACAAGGCATAGGCTTAATACTGTACTGATTATTTTTTGGAAAATAATGTATATTCACTTTTTTGTGGAATGCTTGTGCTGGCTTGGAAATATTTCAAGTACCAGCAGGGGATTAGGGAGCTTCTTTTAATCAGCTTTTGTTTTGTTTCTTTTTTTACGTCTTTGCAGAAGAAGGAGTACTAGCCTACTCTGAAACGTACTCTGCGGAGCAATTGGGATTTGGCAGTCATGCAGTTATGCATCTGGATAAGGGGAAATGGGAGCAGTGCAGCCCCCCACCGCCTCCCAAAGCCCCCTTGCAGAAGGGGTCAGACCTCTTCCACAGGCAGATTTGGGGCAGGAGGAACTGGTGAGCCCCAGCCAACCTCAGCCTGGGGGTCTGTTTATGCTGCCCCTGCCTCGCCCTGCAGCACAGAGCAGAATTGCCAATAAAACCTTGGAGCAGAGACTTGCACAGTTATCTAATGGGTCTGGCAATCTGATCTCCTCTAAAATAAGCAGACCGGGCCTATAGCCAGCATGTACAACTCAGCAGCGGCGTGCCCGGTGGTCCCTCTGTGGCATGGCCAGAAAGTGAGAAACCCCAACAAACCCGAATGTCTGCCATTCTTAGTTCCTCTCCTCTTTCCCTTCTCTGTTGCTTTTGCTTTTCCTCTCCTGGTGATGCTCTCTCTCCCTGGCGCTGCTGTGGCTCTGCCCGCCTGCCCGCAGCCAGCCCCAGCCCCGGGCACAGCCCTGCCTGCGCTGGGCTCGCTGGAGATGCCATTTCTCTCACAGGCGTTCAGCCCCTGGTGCAGTGCAAAAAAAATATCCCCGGCGGAGTGAGCCATGCCAGTAAGACGCTCGCCTGCCCTCCACCTCCCAGGGCTACTTTCTGCCTTGGCTATGAGCCTGCTGCATCTTTGTGTGGTTAATAAAAATAACCCAAAAGTACTCGGGAGCAGACAGAGCAATTCCAGAGACTCCAAACATCTAAAGGGCTTTGTTTCCAAGGCAACATCTTGTCTCCTAGCTGCAAAAGGCCACGGGAATGAAGGCAGCCTATGGAAAATGAATAGCTCAATGACAACAACAACAAAAAAATCTGCTGGGGAGCGTATCGGGAAGGGAGGGGAGAGAGGGGTGTTGTCAGGGGGGCCAGGAAAGAGCAAAGCTGAGCAAGCCAGGACTAGCTGCACCGAGCACGCAAAGGCACAGGGTGCAATTTATCTCATGAGAAGCACAGTCCTGCCCCCATTGAAATGCATAGCACCACTTCCACCGACTTAATGGGAGCAGGGGAGCTTGCACAAATCAGCTATTCTTTTCTTTTCCCCCTTTTTTTAAGCTACAGTGTTTGAAGATTCGAGCTAGTTAAAAATAATCCATTGTCCAAGGCAGAGCCTTCCTGGGTCCCAGGAGCTTTTCAGCCAGGGCTGTAGCACGCTATTGATCTTAACCACCCCAGGTTCCCACTGCCGGAGCTGCCTCCACCCCTCCACACCAGAGCATCCCTCCAGCTCTTCCCATTAAGAAAGAAACATGTTTTCACTCATTTTTTTAGGTTTCCAGAGCTGTGCAGTATGTGAATATCTGCGTGCAAGCCAAGCTGCACAATCAGGTTTTTTGTTATGGCTGCAAGGATGGTTTTCCTATTACAGCCTCCGAGCTCGCTGCCTGGATAGAGGACTTGAGGCTTCAGGCATGGGGAAATCAAAGACCCCTCTGCCCTCCACGTCCCACTGGTGACACCCGTGGCCCCCGTCTGACAGCACCCTCCCTCCAAGAGGGCAGGCAGGCAGGTCTGTGGCTCCACCGTGGTGCTCTTTAACGTGCACGTTGCCCTTACCAACGTAACTGCCGTGGTAAAATTCCCCTGAGATCATTTATGGGATTGCTATCAGACTGGGAGGGGAGAGGCTCCCCAGCACCAGCCGAGATGCTTGCCTGCAGACGCACTGCTCTTGCCTTCCCTCTCCTTCATGTCTCATGGGAACACCTAAAAGCTCAGGGTCATGATGCCAAGCGAGCTGCTGGAGCTTTTCCTCTGTGTCCCAGGAGGCGGCATGGATGCCCTGGGAACGTGACAGGCGTTGGGTCAGGAGCTCCTCTGGAGCCGGCTCCTTGGCAGCACGATTGACACGGAGCTCCATCATGCCAGGAGTGGGCTCCTGACACAGAGCGGGGAGGAGGAGGGAGCCCGCGTGTTTCCCTGGTGTGGCCAGGAGGGACGGAGGACATCGGAGTGCTGGTCTCTGCCCTGGGCTGGAGCCAGCCTTGGGCTTGTGCTCTCTCTCTCCTTTTCCTCAGAGACTCTTTGGGATGATAAGCAACTCAGCCATCGATGTCCTGCTTGATGTTAAAACATTTTATTTAACTAATGTCTTTCCTTTGTACCTTCTCTCAATCAATACCATGTGAGCAAGAGGTTTGCAGAGGGAGAGCTGCTGGGAAATGCTACCCTCACACTTTTTTTTCGCACCCTTTGCTGTGGGCAGAGCAAATCCATCCACATGGATGGATGACTGCTATTTATTATTCATCTTGGTACGCCAAGCAGAGCTCTATCTGAGCAAGTTTTGAGATGACGAGGTTTGCTTCTCACTCCCCCTCCTTGAAATGGTTTTAATCTAGCTTAACTCCAGGGAATTCCTCTGAAATTGTCCCAGCAGAACAAGGCTGCAATTTGCCCCCCATCGCCCTGCCCTGGAGATGGAGGGCCGTCTCTGCCTCCAGCCTGCAGGGAAGTACAGCAGGCCTGGCTGCTGTCACCACATCTTCCCCAGCCACAGCCCAAGTTTGACTGGTCTGTCACCCTCCCTCGCCTTCTGAGAAGATGCTGCCAGGGTGAGCAGGCAGCCTGCCTGTGGAGTGCCGGGTAGGGGGACACGGTCTGTCGGAAATGCTGGGGACCACCAGGCTGACGTGTCACTCTGCTCTCTCTCTTCCCAGGAGACACTTGGCAGGGGCAAGCCCGGACAACTCGGAGGTCCTGGGGTTTGGGGAATGTACCGGCAGGGACAAGACGTGAATTTAAGAATCAGGAAAGTGTGGGACTATGATGTTTGCATCAAAACCAGTATAGCCATTTTACCCTCCTGCCCCCAGTTCTTCCTTCTTCCAAGTACCCACCATGTGTATTGCACACTTGATAATTTTCTGCCCTAAACTCGTGTGTGGTGTTCCTGGATCACCTTCCACAGCCACAGCTTTCATCCTTACGTGGCTGAACTTCACTTCTACATGAAATGATTCCCACAGACCACATCAAGTTTCCCCTTGCAAACACACTTTAAAAGTGCTCAGCCCCACTTCAACACGACATATATTGTGTGTTTTGTGCCACCCTCTGTACAGCTGCCTCTCAAAATAGTTCATAATATTAATACAGGGGTTGGGATTTTCCAAAGCGCTTGGTATTGACCTTACCTGTTTCACACCGAGCTTGGCTGTGGATTGTTATCAACAGGGAACAATGAATGTTCCTGAAAATCCCATCACTTGGACTTAACAACAGAGAAAATAGGCTTTGCAGGATACACTATTATCAGCTTGTTAAAAATTCTCACCTAGACATCTTTAAAAATGTATCTGCTCAGGTCATTAATGGCATCTGCGTGGACAGTCTTGTCATTATGTCTGAATGAATAAATAGTATTGATTTATAATGTAATAAATTTATAGAATAAATTAGAGCTAAAGTACAGCCAGCTGGGTGACCAGCTACCGCTTCAGAGTATTTGCTGGCTACCATGTAGTGATAGGACAAGGGGTAATGGCTTCAAACTGGAAGAGGGGAGATTTAGATTAGATCTCAGGAAGAAATTTTTCACTCTGAGGGTGGTAAGACACTGGCCCAGGTTGCCCAGAGAAGTTGTGGCTGTCCCATCCCTGGAGGTGTTCAAGGCCAGGCTGGATGGGGCTGTGAGCTGGTCTAGTGGGAGGTGTCCCTGGCCATGGCAGGGGGGTCGGAACTAGATGAGCTTTAAGGTCCCTTCCAACCCAAACCATTCTATGATTCTGTGATTTCTTGTGTTGTAGTTTTTCAAGAGGCATGAACATGAGATGATGCAGCTGTTGCCCTCGGTCCCAATACGATCAGGTGCTGAGCACACGTTGAGCAGTCCAGGGCACTCCAACACCTTCCTGAAAACCTGCCTGCCCCTTAATGTTCTGTGCCACCCTTCTGCTTCAGATGGCTCAGCTCAGCTTGCTCTTGACAGACACACACACACAGGCTGGCTTCCAGACCCAACGCTCAGGGATAGACAATACATGCTCACATCTGCTCCACAGATAAAAAGTGTCAAGCTTTCAACTTCTCTTTGAGCTGCTATCTTCAGAGTAATAGGTCAAGCTGGAAATGCATTTCCAACCCATGTTTGCCTACCAGAAGAAAGCTCTCCATCGCTCTTTGCTGCTCCTTGCGAGCCACAGCGTTCAGTAACGAGGCCATTGATGGAGCAGTGGTATGTTTTGTCCCTGCCAAAACTCTGCTCCCTCCTATTCAGCTCAACAAGATGCGAAGCCCTGGTGCTGCCAAGCGGCCTTTCAGCTGCCAAAGGAAAAGGAGCTAATCAAACGAGTGAAAGAGCCCTGGTGCCAGGCTCCATTCCCAGCTGAAAGCCTGCAGATGCAATACCTACGGGCTGGACCGGTCAGCTCTGAGCAGCTCCCGCTATGCCCATCCCAGGGTGAGAGCTGTGGGCTTCACTGTTCCCGGTCTGCATTACTGCTGCTTCAGTTAGTCTGTGTCGGAAAGCTGCCGTGTTGATCCTTCTCAAGGCATGCCATGGCCTGTACTCCTTAGTCCTTTTTTTTTTTTTAATTCCTTTCCTCAATGCCAGCTTCCTATCTCTCCCCTCCTTATTTCCCACATCCGGGAGAAAAGCCTCCTGCTGTGCCTTTCATGTCCCCGGGCCCGTCAGCGGGCAGCACATTTGAAGTCATCTTTTTTGCCTCCGTTTCAACCTCTGTTTGGTCAGAAACGAGAGGAGACTTGGTTTTCAGTATAAATATTTCAAGCATCGTATGCGTCACTCTCCTGTAACACTGCTCGGTCAGTGATGCTCGTGCTACCGGCTGGACGCTGGCTCTGCTGCAGCTCCGCACCGATTTACACCAGATGAGCATGGGGCTTGTTTTCGGCTGCGTCCTGATCCACTTCTCCAGGACATTCTTCCATCTCTTCATTTTTAGCACTGACATTAAGTATTTAGAGCATAAAATGACTAATTTGCCTCTCTGCAGCCGCTACGTTTTGAGGCCATTTGGGAATTGCTGAAGTTATATGCCACCTACAGCCCAGCGAGTTTCACAGAGATCGTATGCTTCCGTAGTACTTCTAACTTTGTGCAAACTGTTTATTTACCAGGGAGCCACCATCCTGCAAAGGGCCGGGAGGCAGCCGCTGGCGGGGTTAAACACAGGGGCTGTTCAACAGCCCGGTTACCATGCGTAACAGTTTAGGACAGGAGGAGGGAATGTCGCTTTGCCAAATGACTAGCACAGAGTTATCTGTTTCAGCTGGAGCTGCTCCAGTGCTTTGGGCATTTCTAGAGCTCACAGGCACCCGCAAAGAATATTTAAGGTGGCAAAAAGTAATCTGCACGCTTTGGAGGTCAGCCACGGCGCCATTGTAAATGCCTCTCTGCTTTCGGGCCCGGCAGAGGACACGGGCGCTCAGCCGCTCGGGGCTGCATCTCTCCTGCCAACGCTGGGCCCCTCACACCAAAGGGGCCAGCCCTGAGGTGGGGAAGGATGCTGTGTGCTCAGCGGCCCTGCATCCCTCCTCTGACACTCTCCTTCCTCGCTGGAAAGCCTGCCCAAGCAATCCCTCTTTGCATGCGCTGATCCTGGCTTGGCCTGAGTCGCTGGCGGAGAGGGCAGCCCTAGGCATGGCTTCAAAGGACACGAGGCTGGGGGTGCAGCTGGTGCAGGGAGCCAGGGGACGGTGCCAAGGTCGGGGAGAGCACGGTTGAACTGGAGGGCAGTGCAGTGCTGCCCAGCCCCAGCCCCCGCAAACACACACGGGGCTGGACCGTGTCAGCGGCTGCGTTGGTGCCGTATCACCGAGGAGTCAGCACAGCCGCTTCTGATGGACCTTTGGCTGCTCATGCTGAACCCACTCTCACAGTTACCTGTCCTGGTCTGAGCGACACAGGACTAATTTCTCTTTCAGTAAGGTCTCTTCTAATGCTGGGGAAAACTGCCCTTTTAGAAGACTCTAGTGTCTGCATTTGTGAAAATATTTACTTCTTTAGCCAGCTATGGTGTGCAGGTTTCAAGGTCTCAGTGTTTTCGAGCTCACCAGGTGCAGGGACGAGGAGGAGCAAGACCCGGGCACTTGACCCAAGCTGGCCAACAGGACTATTTCATACCATCAACGGCACATTCAACAGAAATTAGAAGGTTCGCTGAGGAGTGTTCTCTCTCCTATGATGGCTGCAATCCTAAGAACTTCTTGCCCCGGTGCTGGAGCCCCGAGCCCTTCCCTTCCTCCCAAAGCCGCAGTGCTCGCAGTGTCCCACGTTTGCTGTCCCCTTCTGGAAGTGCACAGCTTCCTACGGATAGAACGGGTTGGGTATAATCCTTGTATGTTTTATATTGGTATTGGGATCAATATTGGTTCTTTAGTCTTAATTACCTAGTCTTATTCTATTAAATCTGTTTATATTTCAAGCCTTGGGTTTCCTTGTTTTTTCCAATTCCCCTTCCTGGGTGGGGAGGGGTTATGGAGTGAGAGAGTAATTGTCTAAACGACAAATTGTTGTGGGTTCTTCAAACCATGCCATTACCCAATATCCAACTCCTCTGCAGCCCTGAGGAGCAGTGTCTTTGACAATTGTGCCCCGCCGTGATGTGGAGGTGGCACAAGAGCTTTCCAGCAGCTCTGCTCCCAGCCCCAACACGGGAGGTAAAGTGGGAATGTGCCACTTGTGGGCCCATGTCCCCCTCCCTCACAGCCCATCATCCCCACACTGCGGCAGGGCCCCATGCTGCCTGTGTTTTGGCTCATTCTTTAGCTCCACGCGAAGCTCTTCTGCTCTCTGGCTGGACTAGGAATCGTCTGACTGCATCTGTAGCTAACGCTGTGCTGAGGCCCCGAGAGATGAGTCTGTCTCCTTCCTCTAGAGCCTCATCTGAAGGGGTCATGGTCTACAGCAGGCAATGTTGTTTTAACCCGATTTCTGTTTATTGTCATGGGTCTGGTGAGTCGTGCCTTCAAAATCCATCTGCAAGCTTTGCACATTGCTGGGTTAGGGATAACGCCCCGTATTCTGCAGCGAGCATCCTTCTGGGCTGCTGGGTTGGATGCTGGTCCCCTTCTCTGACTGACTTCCATGCACTGGACTGCGCTTTGCTTCCTCCGTGGGAGTGCCAATTCCCCTCTCCTCACTCTCACTCATGCTACTTTCACCTGCCCATTCGTCCTCAAACCAGGGTTTGCATGATGTGGTATCGCTACCCACCCTCACTGCTCCTCAGCAGGTTATTTTTCATCTTCTTCCTTCTTCACTTCTGTGAGAAGCCACTCAAAACCCCCTCCAACATTAGAAGCTTGTCAAACAACCATCTGAAAAAAACCCCGTGCATAACCTGCACCACCAAACTCTCCATCACAACGTGCCAGGCCAGCCTGATAGACTCGTAATTTAACAAGCTTTTCCATTTTAATGTTAACTGTCTTCATCCCTCAGCTGGGGTAATGAACACTGACAGGATTTCTCTGTGTTCGTAAATATTTCCCTGCTGCTGTGAAGAGGCTGTTTTTCCCTCTTTCTGTATCAGATGAAGATGGCTGCTCTGCCAGCTCACCATGCAAATTTAATAGCATTCCAAAACCTCTGTCCTACATAAATATGAACGTATTTCATCCAAGAGGAACCTGTTATTGAAGGAGCCGCGTTGCTAAATCATTCAGAAGGTTATTGTTTGAAGTACTCCCAGTCAACAGTGTCTTGGCTATTACAGCTCAAAGAAGGGGAGAGAGAGTGGAGGAAAAAAAGGAGTGGGGATCATGGAAACCTCTTTAAATAAAGGAGCTTAAGTGCCGAGATCAACAAGGTATACACAGGGCATTGCCAACCAGCAGGTCTGGCCCCAGGAGGACAGGCCAGCTGCAAGCAGCTCTGCAAATTAGTCACTGGCAATTGCTTTCTTGCTGCTGCCCTGACTTATTTACACTCTAAAAGATTTCTGAAGTGTGTTTATTTAAGAAAGATGAATCCAGAGGCTCTGGAAGGGGAGAGGAGCTTTCCAAAGAATCCGCCCACCCCCACAACACAATTTGTTTCACTCATTAACCCCTCCACCAGAGGAAGAGGCGGGGAGCGCACTAAGTGCTTATGCATTATGCATGAGTGCGCCCCGTCAGGAAAGTCTGGTTTGATAGAGGCTGAAGGTTAAAAGGCATTGCTGTGCTCTTCCTTAGTCCTCGATGTCACGCTGGAAGATGGAGAGATGTTGTGGGGGTGGGGAAAAACTGGGGGAATGATAGCTCCTGTGCCCAGGCACTGACTGCCACCGTGCAAATGGAAACAGCTTCACAGTTGCTGAAGGATGTGTGTTCCTCTGACGTTAACGTCTCCCACCGAATTCAAACACTTCAACCCCCCTTTAGTAAATTCCCTACTTTCTCTAAACAGTTTTGCACCATCAGCGCACGAAAGCACCCAAATGCTCATCTTCAGCCCTGTTAAGAGGTGTAGCTCTGGTACTGCAAGGACTCAGAGAAGGCACAAGGTCTGAAGAGACACCTTGCAGAGGCATGGCACCTTCTCCCTAAGCTTCTAAACCAGCAGCTGACAGCGCTCCGAGCGTCTCAGCTGTTTTCAGTCATTTAATTGATGATGCAACCATATAGATCTGCATCTCTGTCCTTTACTCTTTACTGATTCATCTATTCCCCAAGCAAATGTTTAAAACAAATTTGCTTTTTTTACACCTGCAAATTGCAGAAGCAAATGAACTGCCTGTGCAAGTGTTGCATTTTAAGATGTCAGTCTGCTCTTTGGGAGGGCATAATTAGGCAGATCTGCCCATAACGAGTTGGGTTCACACTAGAGTTACCTATAAGGGATAAACCTTTATAGCCCATAAAAGTGTCTCTTTGGTGCCTCACAACCAGTAACCCTCGCTTGCATTTCAGAGACGCCCACAATGGACATCGTCCTCTGAGCTCTGGTGCGAGGCATCCAAGCCTGATGCCTGGAGCAGCCCCGATCTCTTGGGCTACCAAGAGATGACAATGCCGTATCATTTTGCTGTTGATCCAGCTCCAGATAAGAAGTGGTTATTTTCCTGTTGCTTTGCGCCTCCACCTGACACTGTTCAGCACCTTGTAACACCGAAGGGTGAGGACCCCATCTTGTTTCCACTTAAGTTCACCTGCATGTATAATTAATGTGAAGCACTCGCTCCCAGTGCTGCACCTTTGACACCACCTGGCCTGGCCCTGCTCTGGCGCCAGAGCAGCACATATTCATTCCTACGATGACTGAAAGATGTCTTTCACTGCTCAGTGTTCAGAGTTTTGATTTTTGGCAACGGGCTTTCACATTCGGATGCTCCTCATGCATCGCAACATGGCAAAGCTCTTAAAAACACAATTTAATTTTGGTCTCGTTGCTGATCAGTCCAGTGGGAATTCTCACTTAATCAAACTTTAATATTTTCCTCGTAAATTTCAGAAAAATCAGTAATTGGCCCGATAATTGAATTTTCAGATCATGTATCAAAGGAATAATGCCATGCATGGGATGAGCAGCAGTCTGCCTCTGGAAGCCCAAACATCTGAAATGGAAAATTCTGCAGAATTTAGATAAAGATTTGAATATCCTGCCGTAGAGCTAAGAATAGACCATATTATTTATATCGTCAAAGGAAGCGGCTGAAATGACAGAGATCTTCAGAGAGTAAAGATACCCAGACAGTTATGCACAGGAATCGTGTTCGTGGAGCTGAAGTGGAAAGCTACTGACGTCTCAGCATAGGCACGCTGCTCCCAGCAGGCCCCACGGACCAGACGGCACTTCATGCAGAAGAGAAATGCCAGGCTTTTCCCTCCAGGGAGACACACTCAGGGTATCTTCCAGGTACCCAAGTAGAGAGTGAGGAGGAACTTGCCCATTGCAGAGATGTCTTGTGCCCCACCGGGTGTGTCTCCACTGTGGTGAAGTCCCTGTGTGCTGTATTTGTCCCACGCCTCCAACAGAGAGCTTTATTTCAGAGATTCATTAGTGTTTTCCTATTGAGTTATTCTCCAGGTCCAGTCCTTCTTAGAAGTTGATTTCTGACTGGATTGGAGAATAAAATGAAACAGCTAGTGGGAAAAATTCAAAACATCCTTTTAATTAAAAATAAAATAAAATAGAGGCCTCATAGCCATAACAGATGACTGTGTTTCTCTGAAGTTCACATACTTTAAGAACTGTGCCCCTCTCTCCTGGGATCATGACAGCAACACTCAGTTTTTCCTGTACTTCAGATGCTTTCAAGCTCAGAAGCGTTTCCAGAAGTACAATAAATGCCTGCTTTCAGTCCTTGTTTGATTTTTCTCTCTTTCCTCCCAAGTATGTTTCTTGCCTCTTCACTGACGCTTCCCACTTTCCCCTCTTGTTCCCCATCTCTCTAAAGGAAGGTGAACATAGAATCATAGAATGGTTTGGGTTGGAAGGGACCTTAAAGCTCATGTAGTTCCGACACCCCTGCCATGGGCAGGGACACCTCCCACTAGACCAGGTTGCTCACAGCCCCATCCAACCTGGCTTTGAACACCTCCAGGGATGGGGCAGCCACAGCTTCTCTGGGCAACCTGAGCCAGTGTCTCACCACCCTCAGAGTGAAAAATTTCTTCCTGAGATCTAATCTAAATCTTCCCTCTTCCAGTTTGAAGCCATTACCCCTCGTCCTATCACTACATGCCCTCCAACCCTGAAAAGTATACAGATGGAGGGGTCCTGTTTCCTTTCTCGCACCATTTGCAACTCCAGCAGCTTTGGTGAAATTGGCCCTGTTTATGCTACGTACAAGAGAGGAGAGTCAGAGACTGTGAGCCTGCTCCTCTGCTCCTCCTGTGCCTGTGTGATACCTTCTTCCACCAAGTGAAGGCAACAGGAATGCATGAGATGAAGGTTGGAGCCTGCCCATCCGCAAGGCTAGGAGACAGATGCCTGGTAGGAAGCATGCCTGCAGCCCGCTCCGAGAGGCTCAGGTGCCAGATGAAGGATCTGCTTTCCTGCGAGAAACAAGAAGCGCCAACCACATACTGCATCCAGGACTCCCCTCTGCAGAGGAGGGGAGCAGGGGCTGTTTTTACACTGCCTACCCTGGGTGCCTGGCTAAGGTGCTACCAGCCTCTTCAAGGAACTGGAGTCAACACTTGCAAAAGAAGGTGATCACTCATCACTCATGAATTTAGGTGCAGAAGGAGAGATGATGTTCATGCTAACTCAGGCTTCTTTTTTCTTTTTTGAAGCTAGATGTCTGTTTGGCTTTGCCAATCCCATGTCCGTCAGAGCCAGCTGGATGCTGGGGTTTCTCCTCTGTGCCATGACAAGAAGTTTTTGCAAAACAAATGTGCCAACAGATTTTGGCAGGTGTTTCTCTCCATGCCATGCTTAGATAGTATTAAGTTCTCTCACTTAAGCAGCATCAAATGTTTACATTAGACTAATGGCAAAACATCTTCCTTTCATTTTTCCCTTTCATTTTAATTTTCCTTTCACTTCCACTTACCAGCTAAGTGTAGCTATTGATATGTAGCAAAAATTAAGATATTCAAACTGTTCTGTTCAGTTTTTCACTGTCAAAAATTCCAGCAGAACCCATTTCCCTGAAAATTGTGGGATTCTGAGAAAGCCGCATTTTTAGACAGAAAATTACTTCCAGGGAAATAAATAAAATTGGATAGAGTGCATGTGCTGGCATTAGCTCAGCTCCTTCCACCTAGGGGAAGGGGAGTTGTTTTTAAATCCATTCACTTGGATGTGTAGAAAAAAAAATGGCTCTGATTTGTTTTGATGATTAAAATGTCTAAAAATATCAGTTTACTGTCCATCATTCAGAGCGTGTTTGTGTCAGACAGCAAGAAGGAAAGTTTATCCTTGAACAGCGACAGAAGACCATGAAACCAGCTACCTCCAGCTGCCAATGCTGCTTGCCACTGCTGGGCTTGGTGGTCATTCCCTCCTCATGCACAAGCATGATGTCAAGGTTAAAGGGTTACAGAGACTGTGGACACATTCATCTGCAGACCCATAAATCTGTAGGCAGCTGTTTATTAATAGCTCCTTCTGCTGAGAAGACCAGAATTTCCATGCTAATTGATCCATCAGGCAGCTTTTGCTGATAGCATGAATTTAAGTAGCAACAAGTATCTCAGATACTCTTGCCCCGATGGTGAAGAACCATGCCTAGCACTTGTGTGGTTTTGCTGCGGGGATAGGAAGCAATCCCTGGCTTCATCCTTCAGCATTGCAATGGTGATGCCACCTAGCATGTCACTGGAAAGAAAACATTTCCCCTTTCCTCATGCTCTCTCCAGCTACTGCATTTCAAGCATGGGATGGGCAAAATGGAAAAGCTCTATAGTGGTTTAATGGTCCACAGCGTCCTCAAAGGGGGAGAGTCAAGCTGCAGGGCCAGGAGGGCTCTTGGGCTGCTCAGGTCCCCTGATCACTGTTGGTACCAGGCGTTGTGGGAGGGAAGGGGTGGTCGTGTAGCTCTGAGACATACGTGGGGTGACAGCGAGGTTGGCAGCCCCTTCTTCTCCAAAGTGCTGATGGAAATCTAGCCTGAGAGGAAGTTTCAAAAGGTAGGTGAAAGCTATGGAGAAGTAGGTGGTTTGGAGACTATGACGAAGAGGTGGTGGAGGGAAAGGGTGCTCCCAACAGCACATTACTTTCCAGAGTGATATGTGTAACATCGCACCCCACGCAGCACCAGGGATGTATCTGTACCCAGAGCCAGCTCTTCCCCCATGCAGTTCACACAGCAGCCTTGCTTTTCCAAGAAAATGTCAGGGGAACATACCGCTGTGATGGCCTAAGTTGCGTTCATTCCTCATACATTCCTGGGGAGCCTGATAAAGATAAACTCTCCAAAGTTACTGGGTCGCACATGCCCAGAGGAGCACGACTGGGTGCATCTCCACAGGACACATAGGCCCGGGAACAAAGGCTGCCTGAGCCTCATGCAAACACCCCTTGCATAAAAACAAAGCACCAAACCCACTTTCCAGCACCCTGCAGGTTTATTGGGAGGAATAGCGACATGGGAAAGGCAGATGAACAAGGGTTAACAAAACCGACAGATACTTCTTGTACCAGCATAAGCAAGTTGGACAGAGAGGTGTGGGATTTGGGAATCGCATCTGTGGGTGAGCACGCATCTGCCAGTTCAGAGAAGTCAGTGTGAGAAGGAAGGTTTAGGCACAGGAAGCAGTCCCTGTGCTACTCTCTGCCTAAAGATGCTTTTTCAAATATTTTGGGCCAAGCCTTATCAGGGAACTCTTCTTCAGGTGATTACACAGCCAGTAATACTCAACTGCTAATGATGGTTAGCAGAGTCACATAAATGGAGAGACCAGTGGACCAGAAGAGCTTTTCTCTGGGGGACTGAGGAGTGTGGGACGTTGAAGAGTTGAGCAGATGGAGGGGAAAGCTTCAGGTACACCTCTTTCTTGCTGTCTCAGATAACTCAAGGGCTCCACGTACTCAAGAGGATAACTCATGTTCAAATGTAGCAATTAGGACTTCTGCTAGAAAAGCCATAGTCTGCTTTACAGGGCTTCTGACAAGCAATAATAGGAGATTAGCAGAGTACAGAGGAGCTCCAAAGCTCCTGACAGCAGTTATTTTCTTCAAGATGGAGCTGTTGATAGGCAACCAAGTTAAAAGTTGGAGGGATACCGCTTATGTCTTCTCTCTGTCCATTCACCGTCATCCTTCTCTTCTAACCCTTTTAGACTCTATCTGCATGCAATAGATCCTCCAAACCAGTCACCTCTCTCAATCTGGAGAGGAAAAAACGCCCATTTGGTAAGGGTTACCCAAGCTATCTGCCCCCAGCTGATCCTGCCTGCAACCTGGCTGCTTTTGTCCAGCCAGTTGTTTGTCTGCAGGCAGCACTGTGTCCTCTCCCAAAGCAGAGTGGCCACGGCTTTGAGACTAAGAAACTAAGTCTTAGACACTTTTCTTTGGGAGAAGAATGATCTCTATCACCTACACAATAAAGACTTCTGGGCTCTGGCTCAACTGCTTGGACATTGCAGCAATGGAAGAGGTACTCCTGGTTTTAGGCTTCCTGTAACTAGGAGCAGTCAGGAGCTCAGACAGGGAGGAGAGGGAAATCCAAGAAGTGTGACATCTAAGCTCTAGTGTTGCTTTTTTTAAAAGTTCCTAAAGAAGAAGAAAATGGCAAACTGTACCATAAACTGGAGGCTGGATCCTTGGGAACTCCTCAGACTTTGACTTCTGAACACCTTTTCCTTCTCCTTGCAGTTAGTTTTTGCTCTTAGTTACACTCTTCAGATCTTGCTTTGTGTATGTGCAATTTCCCTGCTCATCTTCTGGAGACATGAAGCTGTCTTGCCACCCCAAGGCTGTTCAGCAACCCACTGGCCAGATCCAGCCAAAAACCCCCTCCATCAGACAACCCCATGACGGTGCTGAGAGTGCCAATAGTAAGTGCTACAGGGGGAGCGCAAGAAACAGCAGACTTCAAACTCTACTGTGCCCTAACTTAAGGTGTTAGTACAGACTGAAAGCCCTCTTTATCTCACTTAAGCTTAATTGCACAAAACACAAAAAGCTTCCGCCCTTGCTCAGTGGCAGCTCTGGTACCAATTTATTCAAACCCTAAGTGCTTCCCAGCCCCTCCAGCGGTACAGAGGAGGGTGGATTTGGATTCAGGTATCAGGAGTTCCCAGCTGGCAAACCATAAAAGCTTGTAACTTTTAAAGTCTGCTAGATTGCTGTCTTCCTAATGCCTGTGTATCAATGGTGCGAGGCTTGAAGATTTGTTTGTACTGAGTCACTGGGAGACAGAACTTGGTCTGAAACATACTGGGAAAGTTCACAGCTCCAAACTGACCTGACCCTATGACTCAGGGCGGGTGTGTCTGTAAGCACTATATAAAATTTCACTTTAAGGTCACGTTCAAAACCAGAAGATTCCAGCACTGTGAGAAATGACTTGAAAGACTTTAGAAGAGTAAAGGGAAGTAGAGACTTAGCTAAAAGACGCTTGGTATCTTCAAAGGCAGGAGAATCTCAGGATGTGGCAACTGAATGGGCAAATATTGCAACAGCCTCAGCTGCTCAGAGACTTTCCCATCCAGAAGCAAGCACATGAGTTTGAAAACGTTGGCAGTGACCCTGTAGACCACCAGCACGGAGTGCTCCATCAGAGACCACTTACATGGACAGAAAGTCCCAAAGTCTTTCAAATCTTGCTTCGTGTTCCCAAGCTAGTAAGGCAAAGACAAAAGGGGAAGCGTAAAAGTTGTGCCATGTGGAAGACAAAAGGCAGAAAGAAGGATACGAACACAAGACAAATCAGTGGTGAGTACTCTCTCACTTCTGAGTCCATTTGTATGTATGGAACATACTCTGCTGGAGTTTTTCTCTCCCTGCCAGCCTGGCATAAGCCCAAATTAAAACTAGAGGATATTTTTTGCAATGCAGGTTTTTTTTTACCCTGATCCCATCCCATCGCTGGTACCAGCCATGGGTAGCTAATATAATCAAGAGCCTAAGTGCTAGAATGAACCTGGAAGTAACAATCATGCAAGCAAAGCTTATGGGAGGTGAGAATGGCCACTGGATACTTGGACAGCTTGACATGATTGACCTCACTGGGAAGAAAAAGGCTGAGAAACCTGGAAGAGATGCTATAGGATGACCAGGGGAAGGAAACAGCAAAGGAGGTCTTGTCTGCTTGTACACATGCATAGCATTAGGTGAAAATACGGAATGTGAGATTGTATACCTCACTGTTGGTTACAGGTCAGGCTGTCACCTCATGTTACATCATCTTACTCAACATACAGAATCTCTCACTGGGTAACTTTTCCTGAAATGCTCAATTTCTCCTTCTATCAATTTTTGCTACAACAGTCACTTTCCACATGAGCAAAAGCTGATGTTCATGATTACGCTCGCAAATGCCAAAGTTCCCCAAGAATCAAAATAGACCCATGTTTACCTGACAAGTATACTATTTCAAAATCTTTTGCAGGGAAAAAAAGTCCACAATTAGGCAAAAATATACATAAATAGCAGTTGTCTTGGCGTCATTATCACAAATACAAAAAACATTTGGGGACCTCTTTTATGTGCTGAATATTTCATTCAGTCCTGCGGTGCAGTGACTCCCTAAACCTTTAGTGAGCTGAGCTCTGCTTTTGAGGCTCTAATTTGCAGTTGCCATGACACTGTTAATGTCTGAATTGCTTTTTTTAACCACTCTTCTCCTTTTTTCAGTCTCTTGCAGAGGCATTCTGAAATAGTGGACACGAGCTGATCTTGTGGAACAGTCTGTGTGTCCTCAAAAATAACAAAGAGTGTTCGTTTTTACAAGCTGGATGGCTGATACAGTCCTGATGGATGATTACAATCCTGACGGATGATAGCTTTTTAACTGGAGAAACCACAATGAACATATCTGACCTAGTTGAGATAATTTTGGCTTTGGTGCAGGGGGTGAGAGGTGGGGAGGCTATTTCATTTGCTGGGTTTTTTTAAACAGTGACATTCAGAAGAAACGTTATTAAATAAGCAAAAAATCATGCTTCTCTTATGCTTAATTGGGCTTCCAGAGTGAGTAGAGTGTACAGAATAAGATTAAATTGCTCAGCAGCAAGTTTATTAACATACTTGCTTCCCAGATCCAACGAGAATGGAGAAATCTCTGTCAAGGTCAACCTCAGCAGAATGGCATCGCTTCCTTAGGAAACACTTTTCACAGGAGAGGTACTTCCTTTAATGGGATAATACCTTCCGATTGCCTGGCTTCTTAATAATCCAGCAGCCTTTGCTGTTCAGGGGTTTAAAGAGGATGTTTTCAGTCATTCTGAAGAATAGGTCATCTCAGCTCACCTTCCCTGGGCTTCGACTCTTCACTCTGATCAGCCTACCTGGATGTGCACCTCCTGCAGCACTCCTCCTCTGGGACTTGCACAGCAGCAAACTCTCCTGTTATCACCTGTAACTGCAGCTACACCAGGCTGGAAAACACCCCTTCGCCAGCATGGGTGAGGAGATGGAGCCGCTTCCTTGAGGGGCAGATCTGAAGAGCCTTCTGAGCCCAAACCTCAAGTGATTCATCCGGAGTCACCTGCTGTCAGCTCCTCACAGCAAATGCGTCCAGTACCAGTCCTAGTCCCTGTCGCAGCACGAGCCTGAGCCAGACGTCAAAGGTATTTTGATATCGGTATTTTTGCCTTTGGGATATGTCTTCTGGTTACCAAGGCTATAGAAGTGGAAGATGTTTAACAAGTGTCGAAACTTTTAAAAAAAGCAGCAAGCTTGACAGAATGAACAGCACGTTCTCTAAAGGCACCATCAGGACCACAGGTGAGACTCTAGCATGCAGAGTCACAATGCAGAGGTACCGCTGCCTTTTCTGCAGGTGAGAGGTTGATCCCTGCACTTGGAGAGCTGGCCTTGGCTGTTGGACTTGGACCCTGCTGGCACCCGGGAAGGGGCTGACACTGGCAGATCCCAGGCTCGGGAGCTGTGCTGTACTGTAATGCAGTGGGATGTGCGTGGCTGTAGTGATGCCTCCTCATGGCACTGGTTGTAATTCCGACGTATCAAGCAGAGAGTGAGATCAGCAGCTCCCAGATGCTTACTCTTACAGGATAGACAGGGTTCCCTTCACGCTCTGGCCAGCTGTAGTTGGAGTCTTTTCAGTTCAATCTCTGTGCTGGGTGTTGCTGGGTTCCACCCTGGGCAAAGCCTCCTCTCTTACTAGGGCTTTCTCAAGTCAATGATAAAATTCCCATTCAATGGGAAGAAGAATGGGTCCACAAGTGTTAGGTCTTTTGGGGCCATACAGAGTGCAATGCGCTACTTAAAGCTTAATAACCCCATAATGGCTTCGAATATTTCCTGGCTTCAGTCTCAGTTTTTATAGGTACACCCAAAAATAAACAGTGCTCTTGGAACGCACTAACAGTGACATCTGAGTATTTCCAGGAACCCACACTATAAAAATGTCTGCCCACCACTGAAAGGAACAGAGATCAACATTTCAGATAACAAACAAATGCCTTTGATTTTCTCTCCGTGCCAAGGAACACTGATATTGTCTCTGTCTCCTGGGCATTCTTCAATGTGCCTCATTAGGACGTTATGAAATGTTGCTCTATTTGTTCCGTTGTAAAATAGCAAAACAAGCCTTGAGGCCAGATTGACTTCGACAGTGCTGGATGTGAGCAGGCTGAGGATGTGCCCTCTGCACGGGGATGCTTGTGCCCAGCGTGGCTGGAGCAGGGAGGGCTGGGGGGAAAGGGAGAGCAGATCCCCTGGCAACTTCTCACTATTCTCTTCCAACAGCTCAGCTAAGGAAGGCCGTAACCTATGGGTGCTGCTCCAGTGCAGGAGCTTGGCAAGACCAATTCTGCTGTGTTAACACGTCTGCAGGATTTCAGAGGTTTCGGTCTTTAAGACAGAGGTGGAGGCAAAGTCAGATATAGAGCACTTTCAGAAACTGTTGTTTTTCCCACATTGGAGCTCTTAAGCTAAACAGATAGCTGAGAACAGCCCCCTGAAAATATCACAGGGACTCTGTAGTCTTACTGTGTTTTTTCACTCTCTGAATACCAGGGAAATGTGTTTGGTTCTTTTTTTTTTTTTTTTTTTTTTTTATTCTTTTATAAAGAACACAGA
>VYXH01002340.1:97161-167023 GCA_013397275.1 Burhinus bistriatus | reverse complement strand
TTTTTTTTTTTTTTTAATGAGCACTTGCAAAGAGCATACCAGAGGTCCAAGGTTAAAACATGCATGGTAAAACTTTCTGCGGCTAATTTTGGCAGTGCATTCAGCAATTCTTTGGTATTCACACCTGCTAAGAGTCTTTTAATGAGTCAAAGCGGATATCTGATCTGCGCAAACAAGGTGAGCAGCTGTATGCACATACTCATCACTTATAATAACATAAAGAATCAGCCCACACCTCTTCTGCACTTGCACAGGCCAGTGTACTAATGGGTAACGTCTAATCCCGCTCTTTGCTAATCCAGTCGTGTTTGCTTAACCACCTTAGCCCAGTTATTCCCAAGATCTTTCCCTCTATAATGAATAATCTTCAAGTTCAAGTGGCAAAGGCCCATTTCCATTTTTAGAGATTTGAATGTCAGCCACAAACTTCGATGTAGATTGCTCTGGAGATCTACCAAATATGGACTCTTGAAAATTTCATCCTTTTGGAAAGGTCAGAAGTGACTGGGATTGCAAAATCTTTTCTAGCCTGGCGAGCTTGCTCTGAGTTGCCATGCTTTGGACTAAGTGACCCCTGACTTTGGACAGAGCTTTAACAATGTCTTTTACTCCTAGGTTTTCAGATGTCATGATGGGATGTTGCCATGTGAGCTCACATCAGCTTTAGGTACAAATCAAAGTGGCACATAATTGCTGGCTGCAAACCCTTGAAGAGTTTGCCCTGCATGATATAGTTAATAGCCAACTTTAAAATACTGTGATGGAGCAAATTAGAGAGGCGTGAAATAGGATTGTAGTTACAACATCTAATTAGAAAGCACTGTGAATTATACACTTTTTATAATATATAAGCTGGTTATAAATAGGACAGCTGGACAGACCAACAAAAAGTTGCTTCTTGAAATCTGTTGATGCAAAAGAGTATTACAGGATCAGCTCTCTCATCAGAAACGGGAGCACTTTAAGGTCTTCCTGCCTCAAACCCTGGACGGCTGTTTCCCAGGGTAGCAAAGATTAGTTTCTCTAGTTCCACATGCAAGAACTAAGTCTTTTAGCTTACGTTTTCTTCTGGACATAGACTAATGCGTTATTGACAACATTTTAAAACTTTTTGGTTGAAGATGAGCTGCTTTCACTGAGAGATATCTCCCAACCTACTTCACCTATGTCAGCCTAGCAGATAGGGTTACTGATACAGAGGGTTCCTGGACCAGATGCTCTGTTCGTAACGGGCATGGCTCCACCTCCTGCTTGAGGACTTTCCCTCTGGGGCACATGGAGATGGTGGTAGCAGCAGGACCTTGTTGTGTAGGCTGCAGAGGTTTAGCATAGCCTGCAAAGATATCTGCCTTTCTCCACCTACACATGGACGTAGGAATGACTTTGATGAGACATGTATCTCAGGGTCTGGCCTGATGTATGAAGAAGGCAGGATGGCTCCTTCAGGAGATGATGGCAACGTGTAGACGTGTAGAACTGTTCCCTTCTGGCACTGCTGCCTGTTTGCTGGAGGAGTCCTGCTCCCGAATGAACGCCCTGAGAGTCACTGTGCTCCCGCCTCAGTGTCCTGGGGGAATTTCCGTGAGACACACCGACTTGGTTTGACATTTACTAAAGTGCTTTGTTTTTAATTTTGTTTCTTACTTGCCAGTTAAAGCGCCTTGTTGCCACAGCAACAGAAGGACATCAATAAAAGCATGGGAAGAGCAGGGTTGTGTTACCCCCAGGAACTCAGGTGGCAAAAACATCAGAGCCTCATCTGTGCCCTCTGTGCAGAGCGTCGCTGTCAGTCTGTCCGTCTGTGCCACCAGGGCTGTGGGGCCCTTCTGTTTTGACTTGGTATGAGAGAGAGAAAACATACAGGCAGGATTGCAGGGGTTTCTTTCCTGACATCTCGCCTTAGGGAGTAGAAAAGGGAGCCTAACTCCAGATAAATAGTCTTGGGCAGCTCATACAGAAAGAAAGGCTTCTCGCTTCTGCCCATGCTTTTGAAGCGGTGTTGACCAGGAGGTGTGTGCTCCACGTGTGTTGGCAGTGAGCAGGACGGCATCGCTGTCTCTCCGCAGAGGGGCACTGCGGTATTTGGAAGCCTAGGGATGAAGGCTTGGTGGTGAGGATGGTCCACGTGAGCCATCTGCCCGCTTGGGTTGCCCTCTGCCACGTTGTGCGTCCTATCTGCAGAGGCAGAGCCTGCTCTTGGAAACAAGCCATTCCCAGTGATAATGGATGGGACAGCTTTAGCTCTGTTTATATCAGCCTGTCCTAGTCAAAAGCTCAACTTGTGGATGAAAGGAATAGCTATTCACAGAGCTAGGAGAGTACATGCAGATCTGACCTTTAGAACAACCTTTTACAGTTACGGAGATGCTACTTCTATCACTCAACTACTCAGTATTCTATTTAGCATTCAACTAGAACCTACTGCCCCTTTCTTTCCTGTAAGAGCTGGAAACAACTATCTGAGAAGCTTTGCTGGTGGTCCTGCACATGAAATTGGATCTCCTTTCCTTCTGCACATCAAGTCCTTTATTCCTGACTGCTTCTAGAATACGTCCATCCAGATTTAGGTGTTAGGCTTCAGATGGATTTATAGCTGTAATTTTGTGTGTGCGCACCAAGGTGCTGGCAGTTCAGGTCACTGTTTCACAGACTCTCCTGATGGCTGGTTCAAACCCAACTATGCCTTATGGTAATCCACAGTAGAGGCCAAGGGCTGTGTCTCTGTGGCTTTGGAAGAATTTAATCTCTCAGAGCTAACACCTTTACCTCAAGCGTTAATGGGCACTTTTCATTAGCAGCCTCCCCTTCCAGGCCAACTGAGAGGAAACAGAAATTAAGTCAGTGTCTCCCTGTGATGTGTCTGGACTTGGGCTGCTGTTTGCAGAGGGTGCTTGAGTGAAGCTCACTCTAATCCTGGCACTCACCTTGGAAGGAAGCACCGGTGCTTCCCCCAGCTCCTGCCCCAGAGGAGAGGAGCTATGTGGTCAGCAAGGAAGAAACAGAGCAAAGTCAGCATCGCCCCTGCCTGCCTGAGAAGACCCCACTCTTTAGCCTGTGGATGATCACCCTTCTGCTAGAACAGCCAAGAGAAGAAGCCAGTTCAGTGCTGGTGAGTGGAACAGGGACAAACAGTTCCCTGGAAACTGTCCTGGCACTATTAAACCTCCTTCGTGGTGCTGAGTGTAGCAATCTGATCAGTAACTCCTGATCTGAACCAGGAACTGCATAATCAGTATGAATGGAAATCTGATTTTTCTGGCGTGAGGAACTTGCTGCACTAATTCTTCCTGATCCCAGGCAACACCCTACAGCTTCTTACGGAAAAGGGCTTATAACCACATGGTGTGCTGGTGCTGCCTGATGTGTATAATAGCGTTTGTATGGACTGCTGGGGAGAACATCTGTTTATATCTGGAATTTAACTCACAGAAGGCTGGTGCTTTGCAGTGGACTTGGCTCCTGAACTCAGTTCTCTTCCTAAAGGGTCACTGAAGACTCACTAGGACTGGAACTAATTCCTGGCAATCTCTTGGAGGGCTTCAACGCAAGTCAGATAATGATAGTGTGGAGTGATAGGCTTCCCCTCCCCACCAGCCCTCGCTGTTTACTTGCTGCCCACGCTTCCGTTGCAGAGTTGATGGCCAAGGAGAAAGGGACGTGGCGCAATAGCCTGTCCACTCCCTCCATTCTTTGTGCTCGTGGATCAGCCCAGAGAAATGAAGCTGAAAATGCATGCTGACAAGCAGCATGACCCCAGAACTGGGGTCTCGCCTGCCCAGGATTTTAGGGGATGGATGATTAGTGGCGGAAAGGCAGCTCAGAGCTGCTGACTGTGTGGATTAGCAGCCCTGTCCTCATCATCTTTCTTCTTTTTCCAAATAAATGTATCAGCTGATCATTCTTTCTGGTTGGAAACGTGCTGGGCATGGCTCACTCCTTGGCCTTCCCACGCAGCAGTGCCTAGGGAAGGACCATTGGAAAAGTCTGGGTGCAGTGCCATGGCTGGCTTGCGGTTGCAGGCTGCTGGGGATGAGTGCGGCAACTGCCTGAGCAGGGCCAGGCTTTGCACCCTACAGCTCCTTCCCCTACAGGGAAGAGGGGAGCCAGAAAAGGGGTGTCAGCCCAAAAGGTGGCTTTCAAGCTGATTCAGTACGGTAAAACGTCTGCACGTACAGCCCACGACTGTGAAATAAGCAGAGGTGTAGCCTGGGTCCAACTCCTCTTGGTTTCTGAAACCTCATAGAATCATAGAATCACCTAGGTTGGAAGGGACCTTTAAGATCATCGAGTCCAACCATCAACCTAACACTGCCAAGTCCACCACTAAACCTAAGCACCATATGTACCCGTCTTTTAAATACCTCCAGGGATGGTGACTCCACTTCCCTGGGCAGCCTGTTCCAATGTTTGACAACCCTTTCAGTGAAGAAATTTTTCTTGATTTCCAATCTAAACCTCCCCTGGTGCAACTTGAGGCCATTTCGTCTCATCCTGTCACTTCTTACTTGGGAGAAGAGACAGGCCCCCGCCTCGCTACAACCTCCTTTCAGGTAGTTGTCGAGAGCGATAAGGTCTCCCCTTGGCCTCCTTTTCTCCAGGCTGAACAACCCCAGTTCCCTCAGCTGTTCCTCATAAGACTTGTGCTCCAGACCCCTCACCAGCTTCATTGCCCAAGAGCCTTGATGCTGAAATTGCTGAGAGTCCTCATGCTAGGGGATAGGCTTCCTCCTCCTGGTACACAATTCAGGGCTTCAGGGTTGGGATTGTTTTGTGTATGTACGTTTTTTGCTTGGGTCTCCAACAAGAAATAGTATACACTCATCTCTTAGTCCACAACAACATAAAGAGCAGCTGAGCCAACGCCTCAGTGCTGCAGAGTCTTGCGTGCTGCTACAAGTCATCCCATAGCCTTCCTTGAGGTTTTGCTCTTGGAGAGAAAGTTGAGGAAAAAAGACAAGACCAGCCTGAACTTGGCTCATGATCCACTGTAATGCTGAATATGGTCTTCTCAGCCTTGGTATGTCTTTTGCCTCTGGAGTAAATTAAATAAAGAAGCCTGCAATAATGGCAGGCACACACCAACCACAGACAGCTGAATTAACGCTGTGCCGTTTCCTGGGTGGAGGATCCCATCAGTGGAAGTGAGCATGGGAAGACACGTGCATGCCACAGCAGCTATGAGAAGCAGAACCTGAACTCACCAGCAATACGCTGTGCGCCTTGGGAGGGGCTGCCTGCAATGCGCATTGAGGGAAACTGTAGTAAAACAAAAGTCTGTTTAAAACTAAGGGACTCGAACAAGGACAGCACAAATATCACTGGTTAGAAACCTTTGCATGCCTCATAAATAGGGCAGTGGAACTTGGCAAGAGAAAAGCTTTCCTAAGCTTATGATACCAATAACATTAATTAAGGAGAATAAAAGCTGGAAGAAAAATAGCTTTGAGACCTATGGCTAAGGTGCTGGTGAGGTGGTGAGGAAAAACTAACCTAAAATTCCCCTGTCTTTGGCACCCACAGAAATGTCATGCTGCACCTCCAGATAGGTTGTGTTGCCAAAACCTGCGCTGCATAAGAGAAAAAAAAGTACACAAATGCAATGACACGTAGAAGGGAGGAACGGAGATGAGACCTGGTTCTCACTTGGAAGAAACTAACTCATAACTTTACATAACTAACTCAAACTCGCTGGATGGTGACTACTGGGATCTCTGTCTTCTCAGAAAAATTTTCCTTTGTTGCCTGGAATATCATCTACCAGCACTAAAAGCTCTCAGAATTTTAAATAAAAACTCAGTAAAATTGGCAAGCCAAACATTCTCCCAGCCTCAGAAAATGCTCTCTACGTCTCTGCCGCTGCCTCCTGTTGCTCGGCTTTGATCACAGGGCTGGACAGGCATGGGTGGGAGCTGGGTTGAGCGGTGCTCTCAGGTACGCGAGCACAGTTGTGTCCCGCTGTGCCCTTCCCAAGGAAGGCTTGGCAAGGAGGCTTCCTCCTCGGGAGCACGGCAGCTGCCGGCAGGTAGGAGGGAACAGGATGGGACCCTTTTTGCTTCCCAAACCTGTGAAGAGCTATTTTGGAGCTGTAAGTCTGTTTGCATCATCTCTCGTTAATGGATGCTCGTCTCCTCTGTGCAATACATTCCCCTCCCCTCCCTACTTGTAAAACCTCTTCAAATCGGAAGCAGTTTCTCTGGAGGATAGTCTTGCTCCTGTTTTGCTGTCAGCCTACCTAAAAAGTAACTGGTTGTATCCAACACATGACCCAACAGCCCAGATACCAGACTGAACATCTGTAACGTACATCCAGCAGGTAAGACTGGATAAGTAAACCCCCTTCCCACAAAGGAGCAAACATCTGCTCAGGGATAGTTTCAAAATGCAGAAAGTTGGGATTGCAAGTGGATGACAACCATATAGCTAACCGAGCACGTTACTGTGGGACTGCTCCTATGTGTCTCTTGATTCTCCATTCCCATGATCTCAGTGTAAATCAAGAGTAATTCCCCTCTAATCAATGGAGTTAATCTAGTCTTAAACCAATCTATAGGAAAATGAAGAGTTAATTACAAATAGCTGACCTAGGGGAATTATTTCTTATCAAGGGAAAAGTATCTAGCAACAGTCATGTCATCAACACGGACGTAATATGCTGCAAACCAGAAACTCCTACAGCCCTGGAAAATGAAGAGCACAGCAGAAAGGAGGAAATTTGCTCAAAGCTTGTGGGTGAGATTTTCTTTGGCTCCTGAATGGGTTTTGACACTCGGGAGGGATGCGCTGGGCTGCCTGGAGCCATTCTGGGGAGATGTGCCGTGCATGTGGGTCTCCAACAGGGAAGGATGAGGCATCCTGGGGCCCCTAGCGACTATCTATCACAACCCCTAAACCAGACATGGGCTGATTTGTATGTCCTGCACTTTTTTCCTGCACATTTTCTCCTTCTGTCTTTGACCACAAGGCTAAACATTGCCATGGTGCAAAACAATACTGCTTTACAGCAGCGCTTGAGGCTTTGTTGTTTCTAATCTTCATCAGGAGCTTGATTCTTTCCTTCCTTTGAATGAAACGTCGGGAACTCCTACCTGGCCTCCCGCTGCGGCAGTCCTGACCTGGGTGAATGGCATCTTTGGGATCCAGCTGCCCTGGGTGAGGCTGGTCCCTGGCTCAACAGCCTCTTGCCCCACTCTGGAGGGATGTCAAAGCAGTAATTGGAGCTGTTGAGTTCCCATGCGTATCTTTAATCAGTTATTACCAATGTACACAATACTGATTAATACCCTCAGTAAAACCTGTATTCCAGTAACAATCTCCTTGTGTGTGGCAGATCTTCTGCCATCCCTGTGATTGATGCAGTACAAGGGACATGTTCGAGGTACCGCCGCCCTGCTGTGCCTCTGCTGGGAGGAAGGCAGCCGTCCCTGTGGTGGCTGCAAGAGCTCCCTCCCCGGCTGACCCACCTGGGCTACGAGGAGCCGCCACTCGCTTTGGAGGGGCAAGTTTCCCCTTCGGAAGAGCAGGGTGGCACAGGGCTCGGGCGCAGCATCGGCACGTTTGATTTTCCTCAAGGGCAACGTATGGGCTGGGAGCCTCTGTCTGCTTGCCTCGCCAGCTCAGCAAAATTCCCCTTTTGGAAGGATGGGACTTCACAACTCCAGGTCACGAAATGGCTCCTCCGCTCCGGTCTGTTCCCCTGTCTGGGCTAATTTCAGCATGTGAAGGGACTGGGCTGGCAGCAAGGCCTCCACACAGAGCTGGCAAGGAAACCTGCTCTACGCAGAGCCCAGGGTGGCCAAGCGCCCGGGTACAGCCATGTCCTTGGACCTGCTGCTCTTGCAAGGGCACCTGATGTGTTGTGTCCCTCGGAGGGCTGAATTGCTTTGGGGTCTGTGGTCAGAGCGAACCACTACAGGAGAATATTGTCTCCTAAGCTCATTAGCACTCGGTGTAAGCAAGGACCATGTTCCCCATCCCTCCTCTCTCACGTGCCTGGGCACAGCACAGCAGCTGCCCCGGGTTTCCTTCCTCCCTTCTAAGCCATCCCAAGCCCAGTCTGCCTGTGCTCCTGCTGTTTCAGAGCAAAGACTGCGCTATCCCTCACCATGATCCCTGCATAAACATCAAATGACAAAGCCAAGAGAGGGTCCCTTCCCAAGACCTTTGTTTTATGCCTTTTTGTGAGCTACACACCAGAGATCTGTTTAAGGCCAGGGATGCCCTGTATAAATGTTTTCATTTTACATCTGGAGACATTCAAATACTAGGAACATCACAGAAGGCATTCGGAAAACAAATAATTCAAATGGCACTCCTAAAACCAGTGAGTAAGCAGCGTGACTCAGCAGTGCTTCCCAACACTTCCCAGAAGATATGGAAATAAATCCACTTAATAACTGACATGTATTTGAAATGTGCTGAGTAGTTTGTAGTTATCTGCAGTTGCTGCTGGGAGAGCTGACTTGCAATCACACCTGAAGACAGCACCCTGACTGCATCAGGCTGCGGCCAGATGCAACCCAAACTTCAGTCTCAAACATGGTGGTGAATTTCTGGAAGGATTTTAGTGACTGCCCGATCATCCAGATAGTCAGAAACATGTATAAGTATCTTTGAAGCCTCTGCCGTGGTGTGTGTTCAACCTTAGTGCCTCAGTTGCACAGTACGTCAAACAACTAGACGTATTTTTTGTTCTGGCTTACGGGTCTTTCAATCCCTTTGCGGACAGACAGGCTCTAGAGAAGGACAAACAGCATCTGCCTGTGTTCACCGACACCAGATGCTACCCAGGGCAAGGTCACTGCTGTCTGCTCTGCGGGGAGTGGCTGTGCTGAGCCCCATCCGATGGGCTGAAATCCGCCTTGGCCGGGCTGTGCTGCCCTCCAGGATGGAGCGGACAGCAGTGTGGAGCCAGCCCTCGCCTGTCCTGCATCCTACCCTGGATCCAGGAGCTGCCAGGAAGCCCCTTTGCGGGCAGCAGGAAGTTTTTCACCTTCCCAGGGCTCTGCTCCAGCCATGCTCTTGTGCCAAATATTTTTGCACACCTCGTCTTTTGTGTTGTCCCACTCTGACACTTTCCAGGCGCTCCCAGAGAAGCCACCTTCCACCAGGGTCTTCTGGGAATGGAGAGCAGCACCCCACCTCTCATTAGTTCAGCACTCATGTCACAGTCCTATGGCTGCTTCGCCCTCCCCTGCATGCTGAGTGCTTCCCTGTCACACCACCTCCCTGGCAGCCCCAACTGAGCCTGCATTTGAATAACAAATCTCACAGGGGAGGGCAGACAGCCCTTCTTCCAAGGGAACAGGGTTGGGTTTGGGTTTTTTCCTTCTTCTCAAACTAAAAATACTCCCCGCATCATCCAAAGAAACAGTATCAAACACATAAAACTTGTGGAGGAAAAATACACCCCCCTCTCCATGAAGAGAGAGAGCTTGCAAGCAAGGACTAACCTCCCTACAGCACAGGGTCTGTGCTTTCACAGGTGAACAGGGATGTTGGACAGTTTTGGGGGAGGTGGGGAGCCTTTGGAGGACTGGTGCTGTTCATTACTCAGAAATCAAGCCTGAAATGGCAGCTGAAAGCAGAGGCACCATAAAAAAAAAAAAAGGCAAAAAAAAAAAAAGGCAGCTCTAAAGATGGATTTGCACCTGAAGAGGTTGTGCTTTCCACCAGCCAGGGAGCAAACAATGCCAGGAGAATTCATCTGTCAAGCTCTTCTCCTGGCGGCTAGCTGAAAAGGAAGGCTACACTCATAATTTAAAAATCACCTTTTGGGTATTTCCTATCTGATCCTCCCATACACAAACATCCTCAGGCCCCTCTTATCCCTCCACACTTCTAATGCCCAAAGGGCTGAGTGGCCCTTCAAGAGCGGGTTGTCCTGATCTCTCCTGACAGTATGGGGAGAAGAGGGAAAGCACTACGAGCCCGAGCTCACGTCCAGCTGGAATTCCCTTTCCTGGCATCAGTGACCACTGCCTTCTCCTCTCACTGTGTCACTCTGGGGAGACTCAGGCACCATCTTCTTTAAAGCCCTCTTTGGGTGGTGAAAGATGTGATTAGACTCACTCTGGAGCTTGGAGTTGGAGCTAGATGACTGTGGTCTCTTTCTCATCAACGATACCCTGAGACATCTCTTTCTCTCATCTGTTTTTCTTCAAAAGAAAATTAAAAGGCTACTTTTAATTGATGGCATCTTTTCTGGTCAGTGGTTTTATAGGACAGTTAGCTATAAAGGTAATCTCAGAATTGGGAAGGCGGCATGGATGGCAAGTGTCACCAATCTACAGTGCCTGGCTGATGCCAAGTGCTCACCAGAGAAACAGATCTGAGTGGCATTTTGAGGTGTGATTCTCAACTGGCTCGCTTAGATGTGATGCTGAAGTGCATCAAAACATTTTTCTCCCTAGAAATATGTTTCTTAAGAACAGGTTTCTGACTGCGCAGAGGGACTGGAAGACCAGGTGAACTTCTATCCCACCCCATCCCCTGAGTGCTACCCATTCACCACCAGCCCACGATGTCCGGGAGAACCCAAAAAGCAGACCCTGTGTTTACTTTTGAGTGAGGATTAAAGCGTTGCCATGCCAACACCATAGATATCATCCTGAAGCAGGACCAACATGAAAAACATCACACTGGCACATCAACCGCTCGGTAAGGTGGCACCTTCCAGAGAGCAGCCTTCCACACGACATGCATTTCCAACTTGCTACGCGACTGACGCCCACTCTCCCTGCCTCCTTTTGGCTCCATTTCACACGGCATTTTTTCACTCTTTAGGAATTTTAACTAAAAATGGGTACACTGGGCCACCCTGGGGAAGTTTTGGGCTTTAGAGCTGTCAGTGGTTGATAGTCTTCTGCTGGAAGAAAGGTTAGCTGATATTGACTCTGGGTGCAGCGGTGTCTGTGCAATTCAGTCGCTTGCCTAGAGCACCTAGCTGTTTCCACCGCTATTACATTTTCTAGGCTATTTCTATTTGAGTCTCCATTCCTCCCCTTCTCCTCAGGGCCGGTATCATCTCCCTCCTTCTCAAACTTAGGATTTCTTCCTGCCCACAAGCACTGTAACATGTTTGCAGAAGATTGGGATTCTGACTGTTGTTCATCACCACTACTGCTGCCCTATAAATAGCTGTAATCCATTCGGTGCCAGAGCTAAGATCACATTTGAGCCCTAAATGAATCACCAGTTTTCTATTGTAATTACCGAGGTTGGAAAGGAGGACAAATTGATGAACTTAGCCTAAGTCAAACTCTACGTGAAGACTTGGCAACCTCCAACCCTACAACCTGCTTATTTAATTGGATGGCTCTTCTAGGCCAAATTCTGTCTGCGAGAGCAAGGCATCATGTGTTTATAGCCACGACACAAGCTTATAAATGCTATCTTTATTAGTAGCAAGACTACAGCAAACCAAACACCACTTCTGGGGCGACCTTTTTTGCTAGATGAAGATTATTGTATGTCATTGACTTGATGACCACGACTTCAGCTTTGCAGGAGTGCAGAGGCAAGCTCTGCTGCTGCTGCTGCAGCAACGCAAGGTCTCCTGGGTCCAGCTGTGGGTCTCAGCCAACCTGGCTGGGATCTCTTTGAGTTTGACTCTCCTGAAGAGGTAGAGCAAAGTCACGGAAGTAGACTGGTTCAGCGCAAAGGGCTATCATAAACTGTCTTCACGCTTTGCTGTTACTTTACTGTGATCATTTATTAGGGAAAGGTTTTGTATTTTCAGGAGCTCAAGGGATTGGAAGGTGGGTGACACACCATGCAACACGCAGAGAGAGCTTACTCTGGGATTTCCCTTGTTCTTTGCCGTCTCCCTCTTTCTCCTCCAGCCTCATTTTGCAGCAATGATTCCCAATACATTGGCCATCTCAGCCAGCAACAACAAGCCTTTCTTGAATGAGCCAACCATCTCCTCGGCAACAAGGCAGGCTGTGAAAATAACAAGTGCTTTCCTTTCTGTTTTATGTTTCCCACCTCTCGAGAAACACCCTGCCTTTTATTAGTCTCCACTGCTTAAAATCATGAATGATGGTAACTGAAATGTACCTCATGGAGGGACGAAGAGAGAGGTGAGCAAGAACGGTGGCTTTGGTCTTACTGGAAAAAAGTAACAGATCTTTACACCTTAGCGAGGGGCAGGCTGAAATTTTTGTCCGGCGCAGTTAAGAGTGATGAACCCAGCAGACCAGCACAGCAGGAATGGTTATATGCATGCTGTGGCTACTGCATGCAGCAAGGCAGGGGACTTCAGCTGGACACCCAGTCAAATGCTGACACCAGGCAAAAATGGGGTGGCTAATGCCCCCCTTATTCCATTTTCCCTTTTCTCCCACTCCACCCTGCTCCTCTACAAAGCAGCCCTAAGTTACACTTCACCGCGGTGAAGTTCCCATCGCTTACAACAGCAGAACCAGAACAGGTTGGCTGTATCCTCACTGCAGTGGCAGAAACCCAGGAATCCTGTGTCCATCCCCAGATCACCCCATTAGCTACCAGTCAGCAAAGGGAGGCTTCCTACCAGCATGACGGTGCCCGATTAACCTCACCTGCCCTCTCCAAAGTTATTAGCAGGTTTTTTGCATCTCTCAGAGAGCTTGGGTTAGGGAGCCAGCTGGTCTAAACAGACACCTGCCTGAAATGAAGTAAAATCCACAAATATCTTGAGCTGACAAGCAGAAAAAGGCAGTTACACGGGAGCAGGTCTTACGAAAGAGAGCTCCTCCCACACACTGCTCCCTTCCAGCGCCTGGAAGGCAGCCGATGACAGCGGCTCTGTCCCCTGGTCCTGCCACTGCTGTGCAGAGGGGACGGGGCTGGAGGCACCAGGTTTCTGCATGCATGTTCAGAAGCAGGTTAGATGCAGCTCCAGTGCAGGTGGTCCCCTTTGCCAGCCACCTCAGGTGGGCTGTTCAACTACATTAAATGGATTTTTTTAATATTACTAGCCAGTATTTTAAAATGTCCCAGGTATCTTTTCGTTTAGCTCACAGTTCAGGAGCATACAGCATAAGGTCACCAAAACCACATTTTGCTACAAAGCCTGAAAGAAAAAAAAAAATTCCCTATCAAAATTTTTTAACACTTCAGCTGCTTTTTAGTTTTCCCTTTCACAGCTGAAGCAGACATTTCCAGACTCCCACTGAGTCAATTTGAAGGTCACCGCCTGCCACCTCTGGACCCCAAGCGCTGGACCTGTGACCCTGCCACCTCAGACACTTGTCTCTGAGCCACGCGACTGATAATGGGATTCTCTGCTGAGTAATTTTCAAACAGTTTCAGCCTGTTTCTGCTAATACGAACATGCTCTACAGCTGTTTTCCTACCAGCCTGCATGGGGCGGCGTGCTTGCCTGGGCAAGCTCACTGCAGCCTGGGACCACCCCAAGCTGCGGACACCCCCAGACCCCTGCCTGGCTGCAGCTCTGGAATTTCACCCGAGTGGAACTGTAGGTGCTGCATTTCCAAGCAGCTTCTGAGGTCAGCGCTGACCCGACGAGGAAGAGGCTTTCCGCTTCTTCTGGTTGGGGTTTCTGAAGCCAGACTTTGGAACTGGCTTTTCAAATGGAGCGATGAAAATCCATCGCTTCCCTGCCCTTCCTGCTTGATCGGATCAAACCCCTTGTACTGACTGGTAGACTCCTGGCTTTAAATCTCCATTTCCCGTGTGCTCTGCCTTGGTACACTGAAAGGGAATCAATGAGGAGCCTGCTTTATTAATACATTTGCACTTTAGAGAACTGTTTAATCCAGAGGCTACATGTTACGGTCTGACTCTTTCCTGCCTGTTAATCTGATTATAAAGGTAAGGAATGAGTAGTGCTCTACGGGCCAGCTGGATGGTCTCGAGTAGCCAGGCAAGACCAAGGCTCTGCCCTTCTTCCTTCATGCAAGCCCTTGCTCTTGGTTAGGAGGGGCTCCAGCCCTAGGACAGTGCTGGCCCTGGAGATGAGGAATGCCCGCAGACGCCTCTCCTCCCACAGCTGGCTCCCGGCTCCTCGCTGACTTCTCCTTTTTCACCTGCCCTTTTGCAACACGTAAAGGATTTGTGACTTTGCACTTGTACGGCTTTTCTGGAGTTTCAGTCTGACCTTCCAGGCCGTGTGCGGTGGTAATGTGCCATGAGCTGGCAGGATGTGGTCCTGCCTCCCTGCACTGAAGGGTACCAAACGAGGACCTAGGTGCTGCCCGCAGGCTATGAACATTTCGTGAGCTGGGCATGGCTGCAAGAAAACCCACTCCCCTGAACAAGGAGCATGCATAAAAGCGAAATTCTACAGGCAGACTGTTTTGTTCTTAACCTGGGGACAGGTCCTTATCAGCAGAGAGGGTCAGCGAGACCTAGAGTATCTGCTTTTCGTCATTTATTTTGTCTTTTTAGCTCGTATTTCCTACATTGATCTCACTTTGGCTGACAAAAGCTAAGGGATTTAGTCTGGACTCTTCCCCTGGTCTTTCACGTCTATTAGACTAAATACTGGTGGTATAATTATGGGCAGGAGAAAAATGAGAACAGTAAGGGAGGATTTGATTATTTTACCTGAATAACAAAAGCACAAATCATCTTATTCGCATTTATTAAGTAGGGGAGTGGGTTTTTTTGCTCCGAATACTGTCAGGGTGCCATTTGGAAGGGATACAGGGGCAGATGTATCTCCCACGAAGTCGGGGAAGGGGAAGTTGTAATAGCCAAGCAATCCCTGGGGAAAACCTGTCCTGGCCTGTGCCCCCTCCTTCCTGGCTGCTGAATCAAGCTCAGAGCAGCCGCAGCCCTGGCTCCCCTTCCCGAGCTCTCTTCTCTTGGGGGCTTAAGCGATGAGTAGGGGAAAATCCCCCACTAAAAGATTTGCATTGGAAACCCTTGGCTGAGGAATGACTTCTAAAATAGAAAAGCTTTGCTTGAAAAGGGATGAACCATGCAGCATAATACACAACAAATCGCCTGTTTAATGGCCTCTCTTTATAGCAGCTGTGCATTAATAACAAAAGTGGGGTAGCAGAAGCCATGCACTTCTTTGTAAGATTAAAATAAATACTATTTCGTACTGATACCAGCAACTTTCTGTGGAGGTTGACTAAGAGAAAGGAGCAAGTGGAAGACCATGACCTGAGAGACTTTGTTTCTTTCCCCTTCATCTGCTGCTGGATGAAGGAATATTCCTCCCATCTATGAAGGGAGAAGATACCCTGAACCAGCCCTCCCAGACTGGTTTGTTGCAGGCTTGCCTGTACACACTCAGCATGACACCATTTTAAGGCAGGAGCAATTCCTCTAGGACTAAATACCTCTAGGACTAAATACCTTAAGGGAAACTAGGCTGGGGAGAACTTAGTCTAACTTGCTTTTTACTTTGCAAGGCGTAACTCAGGATCCCTATTGCCATCAAACATAAATTGAAACAAGAGTGGTTCACCCTTTCCATCGTGAGGGCAGTACAGCAGTGGACCAGGCTGCCCAAAGAGGCTGCACAGCCTCCATCCTTGGAGTATTTCAGACCCGACTGGATAAAGCCCCGAGCAACCTGGTTTGACTTCAGAGCTGACCTTGCTTGAGCAGGAGGTTGGGCGAGATGCCTCCTGAGCTCCTTTCCAGCCTGAGTTATCGTATGATCCTAGGAACATTTGGCTTTTTTTCCACAAGCACATGAACGGACGCGACATTTTGTGCAGCCCAGTACTCCAGCTCTCATTTCTGGCAGTCCTGATAACAGCTCTCCCCTTCCACACCCCGTACTTTGCCAGACCTGGCACTAAAGCAGTGCCGAGTTTCCCTTGTCAAATCAGGACTTCGGGCATTAAAAAAAAATAAAAAAATTTACATTTTAAACCTGTCTGCCACAGACTATTTATCAGACACGGAGAATGACTTTTTTTCTGTTTTCCTGGGCATGGGTTTTTAGCTGAGACAAGATACGTTGCCTTGCTGAGAGCTGAGTCACCGAGTAATCAACAGATTAATGTATTCAGTTCGAAAGCCATCAGCATTAGTTCTCGGCAAGCTCACAAGAACTCCATTATGGTATCATCTCTATGTTTGGGATGGAAATGTCTCCAGGATTTAGAGTTCCTGTGGGAAAAATCCCTAGATGCAAAGAAATCAAAATACTCCTTTGCGATTGGGAGAAATAAGGTACTTCTTCATACAGTAACACCACAGCAGGATTTTGGCATCCTTTCTAGTGAATGCTTTTATTATCAACCCTCACATAAGGAGTTTGGGGTATGTCGTACATCTGCCATTTGACAGACACCTAAAAATAGTCATGATAAATTCAGTGGCATGTAGGACTTTGCCTTTACCAGGTCTTTAATCTGAAATTATTTTATTTCCAGTGAAACCAAGTATGTTTTACTTTCTCTGGAATGGCAGCATGCAAAAAGGGTGGTCTTGACTTCTCTAGGGCTCTGAGTTTCTCCGTGTGGGCTTGGTCTGAGCCAGAAATGCAAAAAAAGGAAAGGCAGAGGCTGGCAGGGGCACCTCACAGAGGAGCCACTGTTTAAAAATAGGGAGCAGAGTAGCAACTGTAAAAGGACAGGCTGACTTAGGTGTGTGGCATGAGAAGGCTGCCAGATATCACATAGTTATTCTGATAATAGACATGCTAATGCTGCTGCCTAAGACTCTGTCCACGTGAACCTCACTGAAGGACTACATCCTCTTGTTTGCAAGCAAAACTGCTGTTTGGGTACACTTGAATGGAGGACGTGTGAGTAAAAGCCAGTCAAGCCCCCGCAAAAGTCAAGTTAATCCTAAAAGCTTTCCTATATTAGCAGGCTGGAAGGGGTTTGAACTGCAGCAAGACTTCTCTCTAAGATGTTTCTCCTTGCAGCCTGTGTTTCCAGCACACGCGCAGCAGATAGGACACAGGTTCTCACTGTTTCCCCAAGTCTGTCAGCACCCCCGTCTAGGCTGCCCCTAGATAACCGAATTTTTTTTGTACTGGCCTGGCTAGTGTCAGGGCCTGAGAGATTGTGGCTGTTGTGACACAGAGGTCCCCAGGGCTACACTTCCTAGTGCAGGCATACAAGCGGTATGTCATATGCAATTGTGCCTATGCCCCTGGTTGCCGCACAAACTGCATGTGTGCTAGGCATACAACGGTGATGTAAATCTTCTCCCCTCCCTCCTTTTCCCTCCAAGATATTTAGAATGTGCAAACGCCTCCTGTTTACGCTCTGGAGTCTCCAGATGCCCAGTTCTCTCTACCCAAGCAGTGGTGATTTTAACTTACCCGTCGTTCCTTATCACCGTATTCGATGCCCAAGGTATCCATGGCACGTACAATAGCTGCCAGTGACTGTATAGTGTTGCTGTAGACAACTGGCTTGTACTGCTTCACGTCTTCTCCAGAGAAGCCATCCTCATGGATGATCCTGAAGAAAATGCAAAGGAAAAAAACCTCTTGAGAATGTCATTTCAGCAGGGGAGACATTTAAAAGAGAGCTGTGCTCTTTTGAAGAGCACATCTGCTAGCTCAATTCACTTAATTTAGTCAGCATTTCTTTTTCAGCCTTTCTGGTTGTTCACCAGTAGTGTCTGTGAACCTAGTGCCTGGGATCAGCATCCCTTCTGCTCTCTCTCAAGGAGGTTTTGTGCAGGGTCGGCGCATACAGTACCTCTCTCCCAACCCAACCGTGAATGCTGGAGCCTGGAGCCCCTCGTGTTCGCATGCTTACCAGTCATAGGGGGGATGTTTTCAGGTCCTACATTATCTTTCCTGTCAAGGTCTAGGGAAGTATGTTCAATGCTTCCAATGACCATCAGATCAGATCTTAAACACTGAAAAAAGTGGTAGAAAACCCTAGTTCTTCTCCAGTCCTTTTCATAGTAACTCCTGGGGTGCCTTACAAAAGAAATCAGAGTTGAAATACCCCTGTATGCATGGAGACACTGGCATGGATGACTTAGTTGTGTAGCACTTTAAGTACTTACAACCATTCACGCCTCCTTCCTCCTTCCCCCTCCTTTAAAAACAGTGCTGGAAGTTTTTCTGCCTAGAGGCATATTATATTATCCCTTCCCAAAGAAACATAGGAATAAGACCCACAGTCCTATCAGCTCTGCACGCTGAATGCTCTGTGCTTTCGTTTCCATTAAACTCTCCAAAAGGAACTATTTGATGGATCGAGTTCTTGCAGTCCCCTGCTCAAGTCAGAAGACTGACATCTATAATTTCTTCACCTCTAAGTAGCTCAAGAACTAAGCCCGAGTGTGTCTAGAAAACAGCTAGGATTTGCAGAGCTAATTGTGTTTGACAATGATTCTTCCCAATGAAGATGTAAGTTAGGATCCTGTCTCTTAAATATTGGCAGAGAGGATGATCTGCTTAGCCGAAATGAAGTCCTTGCTTGCTCATTCTCAGATCACACTGGACAACAGAGTCCTTTAGTAACAGATCTGGTGACTGATAAAACCTAGCATCCTGTCTATAACAGGATTTTTGTTTCCTTTTTTCTAAATCGGATACACGCAAACCAAGGTCCTACCAGTGCTGGCATCCCCCCGGGAAGAGGGAGCGCTGGTGGGGATCATAGTGAGCTTGCTATAGATACAGTGCTGGGATAGCAGTGGAGAACGGGGCTGGATGCCAGCCCCGTGTTATTAACAGATGAGTACATGAAGAACGAGGCTGATAGAAACATGCCAACAAAAACAGAGATCTACTTCCCACAATGTGAAGCTCACAGAAGGGTCTTCTAACACAAGTGACTGACACCCTGCTCTCCCCAACACAACCTTTGCTTGCTCATCACTGAACGCTGAGCTCCTGGGAGGAGCTTCTCCAATACCCTCTGAGTCCTGCAAAAATAGGACTACAAGCAGAGGCAGACCAAGACAAGCAATAGTTCAAATTGGTGTCCAGGACATTTTTAAGCTACTTATCTGAGGAACGAACTGGGCAGAGCCCCCTGCTCAGGTAGCCCAGCTCCAGGAAGGGGGAGTGGAAACAGCACGAAGAGCTGCTGGTTTGTCTCGCCTGGGCTGAGAAAAGCAGGGGTGGACGAAAACTTTTCTGACTTAGCAAATCCAGACTTGCCAATTTGTCAAAATTTTTTCTATAGCGAGTTTTGATTTTTATGAAGAATTATGGGCCATAGCAGATCTTGTACTCTCTAGCTTTTATTTTGAGTGAATGCAGTGCTTGCATCGAGGTTTGGAGTAGCAACATTAGTGTAACAGGGCACGGGAGGGCCAGCAAAGCTGTGTGTTGGCACTGGATCTCACGGATCATTTACCGTTACTCAGATTAAGTTGCTGAACTTCTGGGAAATGTGTTCCTTGTCAAAAGTCGCAGTCAAACCCGAAGAGTTATGGCTGGCACAAAGCACAAAGATCTGCATCAATCTCCTTTGCATTCAGGAGAGGCTGTACAGCACCCGTTCCTCCCAGCTATGAGGACGACAGCAAGAAGTTGGGCAGAGCAGGGGTCCTGTGGGAGGTAGGAAGGCGGTTAGCAAAAGCATCACCAGAAAGAATTCATTCTTTCTGCTTGGTTGGCTTGGGGTTGGATTTTGGGGCAGAGGGGACTAAATGTTGGTTCTGGGGCAACTAAGAGAAGGAAACGTAAAAGGGGGATAAGAAAGGGGCGAGAAGAGGACAGGCACGAGGGGCAGTGAAAGGGGCGCAAGAGGATGTAGCTGAGATTTGTTTGGTCCACCCGTTGGCCATGCTGGAGTGGTGCCTGCACCTTAGGCTGGCTTAATTTCTGCCTTTCACTGGCAGGCATCAGCTGGGAACTTGGCATGGCAAAAAGAGGGTTGAACAGCTGTAGAGGGAAAGAGGTGAGCTTTGGTCTTCTTCAGAGTTTAAACCATCTCTGGCCTTGCACCATGAAGTTGTTGCCTGACATCTTCACTTCTAAATACTCTGTGTTTCTAAATACTCCAAGCGAGTAAGCTCCCCATCAAGTAACAGGGCTCCCTGTGTCGAAGGGGCAGAATTAAGTGATGGAGAGTGGCTCTGGTATCCCTCAGTGAACATACTGGCATCGTTCAAAGTGCAGACATAAAAGTGTTGCTTTTAAACGGGGCAGAAAAGAGCATAGAGGAAAAAAATACCCCAATTGTTCTTCTGTGAAATCTCTCCGGGAAGGCAGCCACAGCGACTGAAAGCAGCGCTGCCAATGCCAGTATTGAAGTTTTGCTGTAGGAAGCACCTACGGATTAATCAATCATGCAGTTAGCACATTACCTAATATTTGAGTGAGCAAATCCCCACTGACTAGTGCTGTTGTTCCAAAGCCTGCTAGGACACCGTGAACTGGTTTATTGTCCTATATGCTTTTAGCAAATGTTTCTCCTCTTGCTTGCCTTGGCGATCTGATGGCAGAACTCCCATAGCAGCTTTTTCCATAGTCCTCTGGAAATGTTCATGCTGCCGCTCATGCATTCAGGATACACCTTTCTTCGTGCCTGCCATTGTGCTTTACTGCCTAGAGGACATCTAAAGCTCCAACAACATTCTTGGGGAGGTATACTGTCATCGGAGATGGCTTGAGCCAGCTTGTGTGCCCCAGGACACAAGAAGCAGTGAGGTTTGGATACTGTCGTGAGCTGTGACCATTAAATATGCACAGTGCGTAGGAACTAACAGAAGTGAGCAGTGTGTCAAGACTGGAAAGTCTTTAAAGGTCCCGGCAGGGTGGGCTAGTCCTTGAGCAACCCTCAAATCAATGGGAGCAGAGAGTTTTCAACACTAAAAATGTGAATCCTCTGTTTTCTAAAGGGCTTGTATTTTTCCTGTGTCTGCAATCCAAAGGAAACTGCTGCAGGCAGGTTCCTCTTTGCCACACTAGAGCTGTTTCTCTCCAGGGCAAAGGAAGAAAAGGGATTTAAGAGGATCCCCGGGGGCTGTAGAAGGGGGAGACGATGCTGTAATTTTTAAAAGCGACTCTGAGCAATTAAAAAGCCATTTCATTCACCAAGTGACTAATGAAACACTGTGCTCTGAATGGAATGGTGAGAGACAACTGAAGCAACCTGATTGTCTAATGTACCTATTAATGCCTGCTCCCTATCCCTCAGCTGCTAACAGCAAAACCCATATGTTTGCATCTTATGTTGTCATACTCATTTTAGAATGACATTAACAGACAGGTATTTGCTGGGGAAAATGGTTCCACTGCAGATCAGATCTTCTGCCATCCCCCAGCAAGTCATTAACCCTGAAGAAGTGCCCAGTGCCTCAGCGATTATTGTTTAATTACAAAATAAATGAAATCCTTGGAAACAGGGGGTGCATTCTGCGTAGCAGCTCGCTTTGGCTTCCGTTCAACAAAGCACTTACATGCCTTCAGCCTTTCACTACAAAACGAATGTATTAAAAAGGCAAAGCCAAAGATAATTTTGTCGTATGTCCCTGCTGACACGCACTGCCCCAGCAGTTGTGAAACGGCAGCTTTGAACAAAGCACACAACAGCTCCAGCACGGTAGGGCTGGATCTCAGCCTGGGGCTGATCCGGGCAAGGAGCCAGTTTGCCTAGGTCACTCCTGGGGGGAATTCTTGTCCATCTATCCTGAAAACCTCCTGAAGTAGAGGCTACATTTTCCCCCAGTCCCAGACAAGCTATTATGGAGTTTTCCTTCCAGCCCTTCCAACCTAAGTCAGGTTTAGTACATGCAGACTCTTCCCTACACCTCCTCCAACTAGGTCCTCCTCCTTCTTGAGGCACAGTGCCCCAGACTAGACCCCGTCCTCACTTCTTTGACCTGCCAAGATCATTTTAAGCAGTAAAATGTGCTGAAGGACCTCTCCCAGCTCCACGTCACTGCCAGATGTAATTATGTGTTTTCATCCATTTTTCATTGATGAAAATTTTGAAGGAAATCAATGCAAAGCCTTGCAGAGTCCTGGTTGACAGAGTCCTCTGCTCTGACCATGAGCCACTGGTAACTGTATTCTTTGGGAATGAGTTGTGCTGTTCATCCATTTTTGTGTAAGATCTGAGGTATTTTTACCTAGACTGTTTTTCCAGGTCACTTTATGGAAGCCAAGTGGGGCTGTGTCAAACCCTTCCCAAAATCTAGATATGGCACCAACTACTCCTCTCCTGCTTCTGATGAGAAATCAAATGAGATTAGTTTAACATGCCTCATTTTCGTATCATCCATGCTGGATGTCACTCATCTCCCTTTTTATCTCCTAGGTGCTTGCAAATTGTTTGATTGATAGTTCAATTCTTTTGAAAGCTTCTAGAAGTTGACTGGTCTATAATTCTTACTCCTCCTTTCTCCCTCTATATTTAGAGACGGACACCATGTTTACATTTTTTTCCTGTCTTCTAGTACCTCACCTGCCCTCCAAGAGCTCTCAAGGAGAAGTGTTTGTATTTCTGAGATGGCGCCAGCAGAGCCTGTAAGTATGTAGTAAGAAGTTCCTTAAACATGGCTGGTCTGAAGACATTTAATCTTACAAAACTTGCCCTTCTTGTGCCAGAGGGAGAGAGATGGCAGCACTCAGCAGTGAAGCCTGCTGTGGACACCCCTGCTCCCCCTCTTCCTTCCAGTGCTTGGTATCCTCCACCCCTTTCAGGGCTCTGCATGCAGGTTCTCCTTTCCTGACTGACGCAGCCCTCCCTCATCTCCTGCACTTTGTCATCACTCCAGAACCTCGAGCCAAGGCTTCTGAAATGTTTCCTGTTAATTCAGGGAGCTTTCTGTGGCTTCAGACTGCATCACGGTAAAAGACATACATAGCGACTTCCAATTGCCTACCAGAGAAAATAAATCCCATACTGTTTCTGTTTTACCTAAGGTGATTTACTTTCAATCAGCAAGATGTTTCCAGCTGAATGAATTTTTCCAGTATCGATGCACATCCCTAAAATTACACTGATTTGCTTGAATAAAACCAGGCAAGAAATCACGAGGCAATTATTACACACTTATTATAGAAGCAAATACCTTGCAAATGAAGGGTCCAGTTCCTGTAAGAGCAGTCCTCGCTCCTCACCTTCATCAGGTGGAACAGGTTGCCCAGGGAACTTGTGGAGGCCCCATCCCTGGAGGTGTTCAAGGCCAGGCTGGATGGGGCTTTGAGCAACCTGGTCTAGTGGGAGGTGTCCCTGCCCATGGCAGGGGGGTTGGAACTGGATGGTCTTTAAGGTCCCTTCCAACCTAAACCATTCTATGACTCTATGATCTAGACAAATTAAGGCACTGAAAGGTTGTTGCACAGCTTGCCTACACAGCCTTGTGCCACAGCGATGAGTTTCACCTCTCGGGGCTCTAGGAGGCTGACCTGGGTCTGGCTGGCAGTGGTACCCTGCCCAGCACCCACAGCTCTGCTGCAGCCTGGATGGCCGTGTGCTTCTCTGCAGCATTTGCTCCCACAGCAGGAAAGCTCAGGTCTCGCGACTGCTCTGTATGGGGAGCTCCTGAAGCCCACATGGACAATGTGGGCAGGGAAAACCTCCCAGTGTGGGATGGTACAGGGTGTAAAGTGCTGCTTCCGGCAGCGGGAGATGCCTTCGGCCATGGCAGAAGGGAGGTGGCGTGAAGGGACAACTGAGCATTTGCCCACCAATGCATTTTTGCTTGGGCTGTTGAGACCCTCATTCACACGTATACGTTTAGGGTATAGACTGATCCAACACAGATTTTATGTGAAGAATCTTGGAAAGACCACACATACAAATCTATTTTTGCTCGGCAAACTTTTCTGATTTTTTTTTTTCCTCCCTTCTTCCCCTCTCTTTCTTTCAAAAATAATCTTTTCTGTTTCATGCCAGAATCAAACAGGTTATGCCCTGATGAGGCCACATCTGGAGTACTGTGTCCAGTTCTGGGCTCCCCAGTTCAAGAAAGGCAAGGAACTACTGGAGAGAGTCCAGCGGAGGGCTATGAGGATGACCAAGGAAATGGAGCATCTCTCTGATGAGGAAAGGCTGAAAGACCTGGGTCTGTTTAGCCTGGAGAAGAGAAGACTGAGAGGGGATCTCATCAATGCTTATCAATAACTAAAGGGCGGGTGTCAAGAGGATGGGGCCAGACTCTTTTCAGTGGTGCCCAGCAACAGGACAAGGGGCAACGGGCACAAACTGGAACACAGGAAATTCCGACTGAACATGAGGAAAAAATGCTGTACTTTGAGGGTGGCAGAGCACTGGAACAGGCTGCCCAGAGAGGCTGTGGAGTCTGCTTCTCTGGAGATCCTAAAAATCCACCTGGATGCATTCCTGTCCAACCTGCTCTAGGTGACCCTGCTTTGGCAAGGGGGGTTGGACTAGATGATCTCCAGAGGTCCCTTCCAACCCCTACCATTCTGTGATTCTGGTGAGGCTGGGCAGAGCTGGAGTCAAAAGAAAAGCCTAATTTTGAAGAAAACTCTGTAAGCTTTGTTTGCAAATGGGGAAAAATAATAATGCAAAAATCTGATTTTAACAGGTAGGGAATGGAAGGGGTTGATCAAATTTTGATGGAAAATCTGCTGCTGGAGGTAATCAGCTACTTTCAAATTTATTTTTATCTTGATATGAGGTTAAAAAGTTTGTTTACAGGGGAGTTAGGAAGCTAAATTCCAGTGATTCTCTTCTCACTCATTTAATAGCCTGAAATGCGATTAAAAACTCCTGGATTATGTTAAACTAAATCAACACAGATGCCCATGACCTTGTGTTTCAGAGACTGCAAAGGCACAGTTCAGACTTCCGTGACAGGGTGCAAATCTCTCAAAACTCTCATTCTTCTTCCCCTCTGGCTGTGCTTGAATGACACATTGTACATCATATTCCCGCAAGAAATTCTCCGAGATGGAGATTAAGATGACTGTTTGCCTACATGCCCGCTTTTTTAAAAAAAGAAAACCAGCTTCCTTAGTCAGTCATCTGAAAACTGCAAACAGAGCTCATTTTAAAAAGTATAATTTTTTCAACCTGGATTTTTAACACCAGTCCAAGAAATACTGATGGAGCCCTGTGATAGACTCCCAGCTGGGGGAAATCTCCACTCTGGAGGAAATACCTTTGGGTCACCCAAAACTGAATTCTTACCACCAAAGTATTTCTTGCATGCAAAGACATTATTCTAACTAACCAGCTGGTTCTTGTTAAAAAATAAGCAAATCCATCAGGCGATTGAAATGCTGCCAAAATCTACGGTCCTGGAAACGGTTGAGCTTATTCAAATCAATTGCAAAAGTTTCATGGACCCGTACAGGACAGAAACATTCTTGCTCTTCTAAAGCAGCTAAATTTGTGCTTTAATATCAACGCCTGTAAGTAACCGATGCCTTCACGAGGTCTAGTTAAAGTGAGGCACGTGCTTCTGCACCTTAACTGCTGACCAAAAAGCTAGAAAATTATGTTATAAGAAACTCTCTTGTGTATATTCAGAATGGACGTTGCTACCATCTTATTTTTTGCCTGCAGATGAGCAGCTATTGAGCCAACGATGATTAGCTTCTAGGCATGTAGGGGCCAGATACCGCATTTCCCCAAAACCCTTAGATTTCAGCTTGTTTTCAAGTGTATGAAATATACGCAGTATTCTCTTCATTTCCAGTTTAATACACACCAAAACCAGAAACAAGCGTGCTAAAGAAAACTCCCAATGTGGTGCCGTGTCCCTGCAGTCCTGTGGCTTTTTGGAAGCAACTCTTACTCTTTTTAAAATTATTATTATTTTTTAATTGAGTTCTACATTGATGCTTAATTTTGGCTTTGGGCTGTCTTGAGGGGTGCTCTTGACTTTGGTTCCACACCATATCTGAGAGGAGCAATGATTTCCTGGACTGTATGCTCAGTTCCCTTCCTCAGACCGGTGGGGCTGGGTTGTTTTGTACCCTGCATTTGGGATGCACCAGTGACCCTTCCCATCTTTGCCCTGGCAGGACTGTTTCAGCATCTACCTTTTCTAACAGGAAGCAGTGGAGTGAAATACTCTGGTTTTAAGTGTGTGTATAAAACAAGTTTAAGGGCATAAACAGTCTGCTGCATCCTGAAAGTAATTAATTACTGTTGATAAATGAAAGACACCACTATTGATACTTCAAAAGAAGGCAAGGCTGAGCAGGCAGGGCAAATCCAGCTACTGTGCTAGTACTCCACCCAAACTCGATAGGGATGTAGTCATCCTTTGAAAATTAACACCACAAAGTCAGGAAAATGAAGCATCCCGTGGCTTACCCCTAAGTATGACCCACACGGCGCCTAACTGTGCACAGAGTCAACCACACCAGTGGTTTTACCCACCTGACTCACCCTAATGATAGCTTTTTTCCTGCAGGGACCACTGGCCACTGGTCCCCAGAGGAGTCCCGGTACCCAGACCCACCACCCTGCTCCCAAGTGCTAACGACAGTATAAACGAGCTCCTTGTTTCTAGTCAGCCCCTGGTTCCCGTGAAGGTCAGGCTGCGTGCTGGCCAGTGGCGGTACAGTGATACACGCTGAGGACCTGACCTCGAGCGCTGGCTCAGTACCAAACCCAAGCCTCAGACCCTTCCCCTAAAGCACGGAGAGAGGGGATGGTGGCATAGGGGTGCAGTCAGGGGGAAAAAAATCCATCACGCTTGCTGATACAGAAAGAAGCAAGACAACAGACCCTCTTTCTTGCTGCCCCAAATCAGCTCCTTAGGCTCCCAAGAGCCCAACCTGCCCGGATGAGAAGCAAAAGGTGCAAGCAGGGATGCCGGCAGAGGCTGCCCTGGACCCCCCCCTCCCGCACCAAGCAGGGAGCAGCGCAGACTTGGGTTTTATGCAATGTCAGGCCACTGGCATAGTTTGGTTTTACTAAAATTTGCAGTTGTGTAACTTTGATAATGTGCCCTCTCCTGGGGCCTTTAATATTCAGATCAAATATTGAATACCCTACATGCACCTAATTAGCTTTAATATGCATCCTGCTCGGCTCCGTAAGAACGGCAAAGAAACACAGTCAAAAACAATTAGAACGGGATTTTTTTCGATTAAGAAAAGACAGCTGGACTACAGAGATTCCTGCAGCAGCATTTGCATTAGATGAGATTGCATTTTTCTGTGGAAAAAGCCTCGGAGCCAAAAGGGTTTCAAATAGCACCAGTGGAGGCTGACAGCTGCCGCCTTCTTTGTGCGTTCCCAAATAATACTTCAGCAAAGGAAAAAGGGTTCCCGCTCCGAGTGACTTATCTTCTGATCCCATGCAATGTGCTACATAGTCAATCTACTTTGTCCATGCTCTGCCTGAGACCAATAAGAGGGAAAAAAAAAATCCACCGGGCCGGTGATGACCCACATGAGAGAATTCTCATTAATTCCTCGGTAATGTTACATAAGGTCATTTTGTTGAATTAAAATTATTGGGATTAATCCTCTTAAATGTTCTCTTAGATGCAAGGGGGATCCAACTGCAGCTGGATCATCCCACAGCTGGTTCTGGAAAGTCAAAACAGTGTTTTAAAGCCCTGTAATGGTTTTGTTAAATTCATCCCCTGAACAAGGACACAAAGCAGCTTTTTATGGCTTTTTTAGATCACTTACAACTTCTGTAAGCTGTCATTAACTATCATCAAAGCCTGAAAAACGAGGCAAATGGGTTCAATGTCAGTTTTACTGCCCAAACCTAAATAATATTTCTGGTTTCCCATCTGCCTCATCTGAAGTGTTTTGATAGCTGGAAGGTGACTTTGCCTTTCAAAACCTTTTCAGATGTTGCTCTCCATAACCAAATATTCTGTGGACAATAGAAGAAACAAGAGACATACCCAGCCTCTTCATCGGCCCGTGTATTTCACCCTCACAATCACGTACCATCACCAAACCCCACAATAAGAGCAGAGTGACCTTGCATATTTTACCCAGGGATTAAGGGTCAGTGCACGACTCCCTCGGTGTACCAAAGGCTTTGGTAGGATGGACCCGGTTCCTAGCCCTCATGTGACAAACCTGGCTTCCAAACCCTCCATTCTGCTGAAATATGTTGGGATTCAGAGTTACTTCCCCTGTGTCTGCAGCTGATTTTTGCACAGCTGACATATTTTTCTGTGTGTCCTAGCTATACTAGCGCTCATTAGGAATCGTGTGCTGTCATGAAAACACTCAGCTAAAATAAAAAGATCCTTTAAAGCAGCTTTGCTTTTTTGGGATATCAAATCTAGCAGCAACTGTCTTTCTGAAGCAATAATTGATGTGTTTGATTAGCTCTGGTAGCAGATGGGGGTTTTTTTTCAGTACTTTTGATGTTTTACCATGTTAAGCTGAGAAGGAATCCATTCTGGAAAGAGCGATTATGCCATTCCTTGTACCCTGTCCATCTTCCCTGGCATGATTACAGCTCAGGGGCTCCATCTCCAAGCAGTGTGCTTGCCACAAGCCCCTGGGTGTGCTGCCAAGCTGACATTAGCCTCCACTAATCTCAGCTCAGAGATCTTTGAGTCATGGTGTTCCCAGTTCTGCAATGTGCTGCCTTTCGTTACAGGATATAATCAAGCACCACACCCCACAGATCACAGTCCGAGGGAGAGTAGCTGGCTGCTGGGAAAAAATCCCCCAAGACTGCAATGGATCCTCCATTGATGGAAAATTTTGCAATCAAAATGGGGATTGTCTGCTGTAGATGTGATAAAAGTCCTGGGCAGAGGAACAATATTTTGGCCTCTGTCGCTCCTGCTGCTGCAGGCAGCATAAAACCAAACCTCACCTGCCCGACTGCGGCATTTCTTGTCGTGGGGCTGCAAAGTTTCTGCTGGCTGTACTTACTGGAGCCTCATGGAAGTCTCTGCCTACAGCTGAAACAGGGCTCGGATGGAGCAGAGGTAGACACGTCTCCAAACAGGAGGCGGTGAAAGCCCCTGGGCTCAGTGACACCAGGTGACGGGTGTGAACTCCTGCAGCCTGGCCACTCAAGTCTATTGGCTGCATCGAGGCTTTCCAAGCTGAAGAGTTTGAGCTGAAATGTGGCAGATAAGGTATTTTAGGATTCCGCCCACACTGTTAATAAGGTTTCGCAGCAGGAAGGAGGTATGTTGCACTTGTGATTAATTACATGCATTTGGATATATTTAAAGCCTAACTTCTACGCTTGTACCCAGAGAACAGGTTATCTGATGGGAAGACAAATGCACAGTTTTTCCCTGACACCCGCCACAAAGATTCAATCAAATAACGTTAACCCTTCGGGGATTCTCAAATGCAGCTGATGTTTAGAAAACGCCGGTGGGGGCCAAGACCTCAACCACTCTAACTGGGCACGCGAATGCAGAGAGAGGTACCTTTTCCGTGGCAATGGGGGAAGGCCCTGCCTCGGCTCCAAGTCTCCCACCTACAACTGCCCTGAGAAGGAAGAAGGAACAAGATTTCCCCAGTGTTTCCCCAAGCTTCTCAACCAAGCCCTTCCAACACCATACTGTTTGGAAAAGGATTTGAAGACCTCGGGAATCCTCTGTGTCTTGTGGCATTCCCTGGCAGGGAGGACTCCAAAGGCTCTGCTCTGGGGTCCCAGTGTGTGTCGCTCTGTGCCCCTGTCTCTCTGAGTGGGGACAGCCGGTCAGGGCCTCCCTGTGAGGCTGCCGAGGCACTGGGTGGAACTGGGAGGCAGTGTGCTGCCAAATATTCCCGTGCCTCTCCTGAGTAGTGGAAGAATACAAACACATGCAACAATGAACGCACCCACGGCCAAAAGAACACAAATAATGGTTTGTCCTTGCTTTGCGGAGTGAGCTGGGCCTTTGTAACCAGATCCAAGAACTGTCCCGTGACCTCCCGGCGGCAGAAGGAGAGAAGGACATGGCTCTAACTGGGAGAGTATCTATAAAATCAGTGGACCAAGGACTGGCCACTGGCAGAAAGCAGAGGAGCTCCCCTGCGTCCCTGGGTGACTCAGCCAGCCTGATGGGATCCTTAGGGTGCCCTTGTCCCCCGGCACACCGAGGGCTAAAGGCAGCCTCTCCCACGCTTGCTGGGCGAGGCACGGGTCCCTGCACTTTCCTAGAGCTTCGTGTCAGCTTTTGGCACAGCCGCTCCTGCCAGCGGAGAAGGGAGTGATCAAGAATCGAGTGTCTGGGGTACCCTGGCCAGACACTCTCTTGCATCTGAAAGCCTGGCTTAGAGCCAGGCTGGCACTTAAGCTCTCCTTGCCAGGCCCATATTCTGTTAATGGGAGCCCCAGAGCTCTGCACTACCAAGAAACAACGCGGAGACTGCTGGGAAGCGAGCCTCGGGGGACAGCCGTCAGGGAGCATGCCTGGCACCTCTCCCCCCACCATCGTTTGCTCCTGCACTGGGTGGTGGCCACCAGACCCCAGCAGAAGCAGCAGGTGCCACAGTGCAAGCAGCTGTCACTGGTCTATGGACTAGCTCTGGTTCAGCAAGCCGCTTTCTAGGTAGACACAGTAACTGAGAGCAGAACTGCATTTAACATGTGTAAATGTGTTTGCCCATTATGCTGGGAAGCGACCGCTGTGACAAACATCTCAGAAAATGAGGATGTTCCTCCTACTAGTTTCATCAGTCTTTGTCATCCCCCATGTCCTCATCTTCAATTGAGAAATTCCTTATTGATTTAATTTGCAAATGCCTATACATCTTTCCCAAGAGCATCTGAGAAGACACGTCGCAGTTCAAAGCGACCGTCTGAACCGCATAATAAAGCATCCAGCTAGATTTGGTAAATCTGCCTCGTAATAAATTTACTCCACATCTGATCGTCAGAGTTTAAGCTTCTCTCTAGTATTATTTAACTGTCCCTGGTGTAAAACATTCCTGCCTTCTGGAGAGGTCTGATTGGATCCATAGAGGCTGAGGTTTAATTAGTGCAGACTACTTTGACTCTCTCTTCCCACCCACGTAGTAGGTGCACTGCTGGCATTTGGATGATGCACCATTTTGATGGGGTGGGCTTCTGTTTTTCCAGAAAGTACCTAGGAAAGTTTGGACATCTCATTAGTTTCTTAAAGCTTTTGAGTTTTCCAAACAGCACAGACCTTCCCTTTCCGCTCTGGCCCGGCTTCCCTCCCTTCACCTGCAGTCCCACAAACAAGAACAGCCCTCAGCTTTGCTACTGGGAGGCCTGGGGAGGTGAGCTGCTGGGAGCACCTCTGCCCTTTGGGGGATGTCGGTGGGAAGAAAAGAGAAGAAACACAAAGATGATCTGAATTTGGGCGACAGAGGGAAGGGAGTGCTGATTTAGCATTTAATGGCACTGCCAGCGTCCCCTTTAAACACCAATGATTGTAGCTTACTAATAGCTATGTAATAGATTTACAACCTACAGGATATGGGGAAATGCGTGATGAAAAGCAGCACCTAATCTATAAGCCGAAGCAATAGTGCTGAGTATCCTAAGGCAAACAAGTGGCTCATTAACCAATCAATTGACAAAGTTAAATGAAATAACTCATGCTAAATGCTGCTTGGCTGCCCTGGCAGGGTGCAGGCAGGGCTGGGGAAGGCAGGCTGGGTGGACAAGTCCATCCCCGCTCCGGCAGGACTGTCACAGCCACCTCTGCTTGGGAACCAGAGTGGAGAGCTGGAAATCACATTTATCCCAACTAATGCCAAGACAAGAGCCTGAGAAAGGGGCAAGGGAATGGGGAAGATGGGAATGAGACTGATGAACTGAGCAGGGGTCCCCTGGGAAAAACGTTCTGCAAGCATCTCCAAGGACCGGGTATGGCTGGGGCACAGCTGTTCTCTTCCCTTGGTGTCCTGGCCTCTTGGGGACTTCTACATGGTGGCACATGCTGAAACAGCTCCAACATGCCCTCCAGGGACAAACCACAGCACGAGGGAAGTTTCGAAGGTGCAGGCTGTGATGTCCCGAGGGGTCCCCATCCCACACCTCAAGCCCTGGCGCCTGAGCTACATGAGACCTCAGCATGGAGGTACCGTCCCTTTCAGGGGGCAGATGGCAGACATATCTGTTCAGACACCTTCGGGCCAGCCAGGAGCATCTCTCACAGGCAGAATGAATTGTCTGGTTGGTGTCTGCAGCAGCTCGTGCGACACCACCGCAGCCCAACGGAGCAGTGGGCCTGGGGGTGTTGTGGCTGCAGCAGCTCCTGCCAAGAAAGGCATGGTAGCAGGCAGCCCATGTGCACCCGAGAGCAGTCAGGATTTGACCCTCTGAAGGGGGGACCTGGGCCCTGGAGCCCCAGGCTGACACCGCCAACCCTGGGAACCAGACCCGGCCATGGGGCTGCTTCATCTGGCAGATGGAAATGAGGTTTCTATGGTTGTTCTTCACCGATACCTCTCAGGGACCCCTGAACACTCAGAATATCAGGGTATGATGCAAGATTGTTCCGTCCTCCTCATTCCTAAATCCTCCCTTTAAAAGCTCCCAGGCAATGAGGCCCTCTTCTCCAGCAATAATAATCTGTGTAACACATTTCATCATTAGAAATATTTCCTGCTGTCCAGTCAAAATTAATCTATTGATGAACTCAAATACAGCTTCCATAATGTCATTCATGTAGTTATTTTTAGTACCAGCGTTGCCAGCAGAAATAACAGGCCTGATGTATTCCCTCCCCCTGGTCCCCCCCCCCATCAGAATGAGACTTCTGAAATTATATATGGGAGCACTAATTGAGTGCCAAGAATGCTACAAACCATTTGCACTGCTATGGAATCTGGTAGCAAACCAAGGCGCTTCCACCCCACTTGCATGTGCAGTTATGCTGCTGTCCACTCAAAGCCGGTGCACATCCACTGGCAGGATTTTTCCTGACCACAGTTGATGTTTGTTGCTGGAAACTCTGCCTGGCAAGGAAGTGTTTCACATTTTTTTACCCCAAAAGAACATTAATCTTAAGGCACTTCCCCTCCCCTTGGTTTTTATTTGTGGTTCTTCAGGCATAATAAGGAGTCCTTCGATTCTTTCAGTTTCTGTAGTGGGGCGATGGCCTCCTGCCCATGGTTCCTGGACTCTCCAGACCACCTCCCAGTCCCATACTGGGCCAGTACAGTCGGCTTCCTTGCCAAAGTCATGCAAGCAACTGTGCACAGCTGAGGCTAAACTGTAACACAGCTACAGAGAGCAACAAAAGGAAAGAAAAGCTTTCTGTTCTCCAGTCATTTAAACAAATAAGATAAACAGCATTTGCCAGCCCAGGAAGATTATGTGTGGCTTTTGTCTCCCCTGTTCTGGTTTCCTGTGCTCAGCACTCACTCACCCATTCACAGCCACTAATGCCCAAGGCTCAGAGTTGCACTCCCTTGTGTCGATTTCCATGTGTACTTTAGGGTTTCTTTACATACCCAAATCCTCATTATCACTCTAAACCACGGTAAATTACAGGAACAGTGGGCTGATAAAAGTCCTCCTAATTCAAAGCAATAGTGAGCCTATTACTACTGAAAACGGGTCCCCAGCTGTAAAGGCAAGCAAGAATTGAGTGGGAAAAAGAAACTAGCTGTTGAAATAGCCAGGATGGAAAGATGTACAAGCAGCAGCAGAAGTGGCACAGATCACTGGGTGCATGAACGGGAGGCAGGCAGACCCTCCGGCTGGGGCTCGGGGTTACCAGGCTTATCTCAGAGGATCATTTTCACCTCAAAACCAACCTGATTTCCTGATCAGATCTCCCTTCTCCCCTCACCAGTAGCTTCCTATCCCAACATACGTATTTCTGGCTTATTTTTCTTTCAATTGCCCCTTATTTCATTATTTTACTCTCTCTTCTTTTCTTGGAGCATGATTATTAATGTCAGTCTTGGCTCAGTGTCACCTCTCACTAACCTGTTCCCTTCAGCCACTGCCTTTGGCAGTTTGGGTCCTTCCTTCCGTCAGTTTGTCCGCCCAGGAACTCATCATTTCATAGAACTCTGCAAACCTGCGGCAGTAGATGGAATCATGTCACATGGGAAGCCAACGCGCCTGAATTCAAACGAAGCCGGTGGGTGGTGTGGCTGCGGGGGAACCGTGGGCACAGGCTCCCACAGGAACTGCCTGGTGGGTGCTGGAAAGACACAATGTACTCGACGCTGACCCCTTACAACCCAAATTTCCTGGGCCCTGTGCAATTAGCCATCAGCCAAGGGGCTGTTAAGGGCTGGATAGAAGCTCTGCTGAAATCCGTGAGGGTTTCTATTTTCTTCCTGAAGAGTTGGATTGGGCCCTGGGAATGCATTTGTTTGTTTTTCCCTTGTCATCAGCCTGCCTTTGGCTGAGAGCTATAATCCATTCAGGGAGGACCTGTTTATCTGTGAGAATAGCAGCATGGCTGTGAAGAGGTAAGAGTGGGAGTGTGCTTCAGGCAAAAAAATGCAGATTATAGCCCCGCTAGTAATGAATCCAGCACAGAACGAAAGAAATGCAGATTGTTCTAATTTTCTGAATAGATTTAATTCCATTTTGTTCCCTGCGAGTCCCTTCGCTGACAATTGTCTGAGTGGAGGGAGGAAAAAAGGGTTCCAAGCAAAACACTTGTCCATGAAGGATGTTATTAAAATGTCCTACTTGAACACTGGCGCTCTGCAGACCAGAGTTGCAGAATATAAGCAGTCTTTCTCCCTTAGACAAGCTTTGTCTAAATGCAGAATGTTTGTCAATTATTTTCCAAAAGCGCAATTGCTATCATCAGAATTAGAGTTGGCTTGACTTGTCCTGCCTGATTTAGCACCCACTTGAACAGGGTGGGTTCAGAAGTTCAACAAGAACTTGAGGGCTGTTGGATTTGCAGCAGGCTTAGAAAACGCTGAGGAAAACAACAGGGGGAGGGAACAGATGGGGAATATATACAAAATGGGGGTGGAAACCAGAGAGTGGTCAGAGAAATGAAAAAAACACGTGGCAAGTAAAATCCACTGAAGAAGCATGGTGGCAAAAGTCTCTGACTGGGTGAACTTCCATCATTCGGCTTCAGAGGACTGAGGCTCACTCACACCTGCATGCAGATCTGGTTCCACATATTTGCTGAACCCAGCAGTCCTTCAGCAGAGAATTTGGCTGGAGGTCTGCAGCATGGATGTCGGTCAAGTTTTAGCAGAGAACTTGGCCCTACCATCCTCCTATATAACTTCCTTGTCTTTAATGGTCTGGGCAAAGTGTCCTGTCCTCATGCAAGTGCTGCAAACAGGAGAGGTGTCCTGTGAGACAGAAAAACATGGATTCTTGTGGCCAGCTGTGGGGTTTGGGGTTTTGTTCCTTGCAAGATTCAAGAGCGATGGGTGCCCCAGGGCACTCCCTGCAATGCAATCAATTACATCACATCATTAACTGATCTGACCTGTGAAGTCTGAATGCATCTCACCCTGTCCTCCAAAAGCTTTTCTTCAACCTCTCCTTGATTTGGGAGAGGACGGGGCATCTTAATTCTGCAGAGCTGGCTTCCAACTAGACCTGCTTGCTATGGGCTAGAGCTGGCTGTTCCTCACCCCACCACTCCCTTGAAGATTGAAGAAACTTGTTCTGACCTTTCCTCTTAAAGTAGAGGAAGCTTTTGCATATGAATTCTGACCTGCCTTTCACATTTACGTTCCCATATCACAGGTACCAAGGACAGCAAAGCTTTATGCCAAGAGCAAAGGCAACTGGAGAAACTTGCTAAGGACCATCACATTCTGTTCATTACGTGAGTAGCAGCATTGTCCCGGGCGTGCTAGGGCCTCATCCCTCCTGAAGAAGACACAGTCCCTTCCCCTAAACTCTGGCTGTGTGACTGTGCTATTATTGGTACATTCAATGCTGAATGGCCAAAGGAAAACACTGCACTGGCTCTTGCTTTTTCCAGATACAGAAAGGACAGCAGGCACAAAGGCAAACATAGCCTCTCCTGCACACACGTGACAGTCACAGCATAAGCGACTCACCACCAAAATGCCTCATTTCTCCTGACAGGTCTTGTCCTAAAACAATGTCTTAAAGTCTGCAGCTGGGCTGGATTTTCCATATCCAGCTGGAACTGCCAAAGGAACAGAAAAGCCCTGCTAGCAGAAAAGACGCCTCGTAGTTTGGAGAGAAAAGCCCTTCCCAGCAGTCTGTAACCAGTAGGTGCCCTTTGCCCCCCTCCTCCTGAGGGGAGGTGCAGCTGGGGCATCTTAAAGCAGAGTACGCTTGGGGAAGGATGTCTGCTCTGTTCCATCCCTGCACAGAACAGTGGATCAAGGGATTTCACACGGAGGACATGCCCCAGCTCCTGTAGCCAGCAAGGGCAGGTTTCCTTTGCTGTATGCACTTAGATCCGGGCTCTTGGCTCCAAAGCACCCAGCCCGTTTCCTGCAGGGCACCTGCTGGGTACAGAGTGTGCCTGCGTAAGAACTTGGATTCACTTGGGGAAAGCACATACAGGACAGTCGCAGCTCTGGGACAATCTAGTTTCTCCCTCTGAAACACAGCACCTTTGTATTTGTTACTGAGTTTTACCTCATCATTTTCTCTGGGCCGTTTCAGCAGCATTGTTTCTGATGCTGTCTTCCTCAGCCCTTGCAGCTCCTCACCAGTATTTTTGAGCCATATCTTCTTCCGAGTTGTACTCTTCTAATACTACTACCCCAAATATGAATGGAAATACCCAATAGCACTGGGAGCAGGACCAGATCATGTCAGGAAAAATATCCCCTCAGTTTGAAAGCCAGTAACAACAATGTGGGCACTTAGCAGCCCACTGCACGCTCACTCCGTGCTCAACACCGTGTCTTACATGGTGCTGTTTATACAGCTGCTTGGTAATTTTTGATGGCATCCCTCATTACTAAGTTCAGGTACAGCAATATTCACTTCTGTAATCCCTCTTCGTTTTCCTAAACTAGTGGTCTTGCTTTTCCCCCCCATACTGAGAGCTTCAGGGGTAGTCCATGAAAGAAACAGGTGTACCTCTCCACTTCCATCCTAATAATTGCTTCTGAGCTGTTTTGCCATAAACAAGTCATCCCTTACAAATGAATGAGAGCACTTCAAACGCAGCAGCCTCTAATGCTGCCACCGCAAAAAAGTCTTTTCGGTTTGTGTCCCTAGTGAGGGAGCAGGGGAAAAAAATCCCAAACAGACCAGCAACCAACCAGCCCTCCCAACCCTGATGATCCCTGGCTTCTTTCCAGCCTAAAAGAGCAGCGAGCACAAAACCCTCGCTGAGCGTGCTGCCTCCCATCCTGCACCGCTCAAGCGAAGGATGTGTTGACACAAAGTGCTGGAAGAAGACAGACTCCAGCAAAGCTGAAATGCTATCGTTTTGGCTGGGTGTCAAAGTGCTGCTTGGAGCTCGGTTGCCACAAGGGCAGGTAGCGTGGGGTGCCTGGCTGAAGGGACGCTGCTGGGCTTACACCCGTGGGCTGGGACTACTGAGGCTGAGCCCTCGTGCCTCCTCCCAGGGGAAGGTCCCCCTTCATGTCCCCACTAACATCCCATGGAGAGCCTGCTTTCTGAGGCTGTGGTGGCCTTGATGAGCAACAGAGGACCTGAGCAACCAGGCTGGAAGAGGAATTCCACGGAGAACCAGGAGACGAGCGCTGCACAACGAATTAGCCCTGTTAACTAGCAAACATTCCTTACAGGCACGTCACAGGGAAATCCCAGCCAGCATTTCTAAGCTTTATCCATCCTGCAATGGTTTCCACCCTTGCTGTTGTTTACAAGCTTAACAAACTGAAGACTGTTTGGAAGAGATCACTCCTTAATCTGGCTTGTCTTAAGACCAATAGGAGAGGAAGAAGGGAAGGTCGTGCCCATCCCAGGCCAGCACAGAAACATCCTTATTTATCTTCCCTAAGCTGTTCTAAATCTTAACTCCTTCAAGGTATATTGAAATAATCAAGATCTGAATTTGGCAGTGACTGCGACCAGTGGGGAAACCCTGGCACTCTGTTATCAGTTAATTATTTTTGGTAGGGTTCAAATTTCACTCCATTTGGTTCCTTTGTGCAGGTCCAAGTCACGGGACCAAACATGCAGCAAAGCCCCAGATGAGCATGTCCTGCCTCCTACTTCCTACTAAGCTACAAGCTGCGGGTCAGCTTCAGAGCCCCACCTCCGCAGCATCGCCAGGTGGCTCAAGAAAAACATGCTTCCAAGAGTATAATTACGCAGCCCCACCAGGTCAAAGTGAAAAGCAGCCCTCTAAATATCTGCTTGGGGAACGTGAATCCAGGCAGTGAGACAGACAGCTGAGCATAAAGCTATTTTTTAGAAGCTGAGTTTAGGGTTGGCTAAAAATATGCCCTATCCCTTTCAAGGGTTATTTTGCTTACTGTGTTGACAAGAATAAAGCTATTAGTAACAGAGCATTCAGAGTATTTGAGGCTGGTGTTTGTCTGTCAGTCACTCATCCTCCAAAACAGCCTTGTCAACATTTGGAAGGCAAGTGGGATGTATGCTCCAGCTGCCTGCCGGGAAGGCTAGGAGAGGATAATGGAGCTGTAAGAGCTGCAAGAACCTGTGGCTCAAGAAAACAGGATGGAAGAAAGAAGGGGGAAAAAAGAATCTCTTAAGGAGGAAAAATACTAGAAACCCCAAAATGTCTGGAAAAATGAAAGGTAGGTTTTAGAGGAAGAAAATAGTCAAGTATAGGGAAAAACAAACCAAAAAAAATTGTTTGCGGAAAACATGAAGATTGAGAAAGCAATATAAGAAGAGCCACTGAGTGGAGATTACATGGGGGAAGAGGAAGAGGAGAAGTGACCACAGGAAAACACAATGCTCAACTTTTCCTGGTGTAATGCAAGAGCTGCGTTCACACAGCATGAATTTGCAGGACATCGGCTGGACCCGCACAGGCAATCACACCTGGCACAAGGTGGGCCTGACTGTCCAAGAGTCAGAAACCAGAACCACCTTGGTGGCTGGGGAGTGCCAGGGACTAGCTTGTATTTGTCATACCTAAAAAAGCAAAGGCCCCCAGTAGTGGAATCTGTGCTGCACAGGGGATTCCCCTTAAAGCCAGGAGTGTCTCTACATGTAAAGCTCTTTCCTTAGGAAAAAGAGCTCCATGCTTTAGGCACCTGTCCTAGTTTGAGCAACACAGGACCAATTTCTTTTCTAATGTGGGGGAAAACTGCACTTTTAGAAGACTCTAGTGCCTGAATTTGTGAAAATATTTACTTTATAGCCAGCTATGGTGTGCGGGTTTCAAGGTCTCAGTGTTTTCAAGCTCGCCAGGTGCAGGGACAAGGAGGAGCGAGACCCGGGCACTTGACCCAAACTGGCCAACAGGATTATTTCATACCATCAATGGCACATTCAACAGAAATTAGAAGGTTCGCTGAGGAGTTCTCTCCCATGATGGCTGCCATCCTGAGAGCTCCTTGCCCCAGTGCCAGAGCCCTTGAGCCCTTCCCGTCCTCCCCAAGCCGCAGCGCTCGCAGTGTCCCACATTTGCTGTCCCCTGCTGGGAGTGCACAGCTTCCTACGGATAGAATGGGCTGGGTATAATCCTTGTATATTTTATATTGGTATCGGGATCAATATTGGTTCTTTAGTGTTACTACTGTTAATTATCTAGTCTTATTCTATTAAATCTGTTTATATTCCAGTCCCTGGGGTTTCCTTGTTTTCTTCCCGATTCCCCTTCCTGGGTGGGGAGGGGTCATGCGGTGACAGAATAATTGTCTGAATGATAATAAATTGTTGTGGGTTTCTCAAACCATAACAGCACCCTGGAAATACAGGGCTGGGTGAGCACCTTGAACACCAGCCCTTGCAGCCCACTCTCTAACCTAGCTTGCTCCTCTGCCAGGTAGAAGGGGCGGTCACAAGGAAATTGGTTTCCTTATGCTTCTCCTTATCTCCCCCTGGCAGTACAGGAACCTCTGCAGTCTGCACTACCTAAACCAGTCTTTTGTCTCCCTCCTCTGCACCTCTAGCACATCCTGTACCAAGAGCATCTTGTGTCCTCTCCCTCTGCTCTTCGGGACTAAGATTTTAGTGTCACTGTTCCTTTTCCAGACATCCTTTGCATTTCCCCTTGGTGCTCCCTATACACAGGAAGTGTTCTGCTGTTTAATGGCATGTTAAACATGACTGTATTTTATTGTACCTGCTTGGAAAGGGAAGCAGGAACCTGGTAGGGGTTGCTCCCCACACCCCTTGCCTGGGGCAAATTGCCTGCTGGCTTGCTCCCCGGTCACAATGCCAGCTCCAGCCTCTCCCCTTCATCTCCACCATGATGTTAAAGATCTGCAGAGCCAAGTGATAGTGCTTAGCACAGCAATTTCTGTTGTGACTAATCCTGCAGTTCGACACCTTTTCCCAGGGATCCCATTGCTGACACACACTCAGCTCCCTCTCTGCCTGATTCCGTGGCACACGGCGGAGGAGAAGGCAAGGTGAGCTCAGCTTCAGCTGCTGCCTGTGCTAAACCAACGAGCTGCCTCTCCTGTGGCTGAAGGCACCGACAGCCCTGGTGGTGTAGATCCTCTCCCATGGCCTGTGTTGGGAGGAATTGGCTCAGCTAAGGATGCCAGGCAGTAACCGTGGTCTGCAGAATAACTCGGTCATACAGGAAAACCCTGAAGCGCACAGCCTTGCCTTCAGACAATGGCAATGATTAATGGAGCGGTTTTGAGTAAGGGTGTTTTGCCATTCAGGTACCAATATGTGACATGAAATGTGCACAGGCAGTATTGTTTTCCAGACATAACCCGGGGGATGAGGAGTGATTTTACTCAGGCTCAATTTCCACCTTAGTCCATGAAGCTGGTCTAAACAGATTGAGAGCTGAGTCACTTAGAGCTGTCTTCACAAGGAGCTCATCAATTTGAGTAAACCACCAGCCCCAGGCTCTAGCGTGTGGCTATCCTCGCTGTCACCCTCCAAAGCAGCACTGCTGAGATCGGTGGAGCTCTGTGGATTTACATTAGTAATAGCGAGAGAAGAAACAGTCTCAGTGCACATAAACCAGTTCTGGTCCTGCTCCTGTTGACGTTCATGTCCAAGTTCTCAGATGTAGCCAGGGATGCAGCTGACCTGGCCTGCCGTGCCCCACCAGCAAGTGCACAGCTCAGAAGAAAACAGCAGTTATCGCAGAGGAAGAAAGCCCTGAGATGGGGCATGGCTCTGCTCCTCCTGCCCATCCCCTCCGCTCTTTAGCCAGTCACTGGAATCTCGCCCCTGCTCATTGCTAAGCCTCCAAATTGCTTATCACCAGGCCTGAGCCGAGCCTGGCAAAGGCAGCCACCATCAAGGGAGCAGAACCCAAGCACACCGTGAGAGGCTTTCCCTGTGCAGATGAGCTTGCCCTCCAGCAGGACACAGCACGTGCTGTGGTGGGAGTGGAAATCATGAGAAAAAGCAGCAGAGTGTTCATGGAAAAGGTTCGAGGCCGAACCCAGGTCTCCGTGCCCTGCAGTAGTTCACATGAGCCCCATGGCAGCATTTGGAAGGAAACTGGGCAGTGAAGTTGTTTGATTAGCAAAGACTCTGAAAACCCTTGTAGCTTTCTCGTTACGTTTCTAAAGAGGGGTTTCTGTGATGAAAAATGCAGCCCATCCAACTAGCTCTCCAGAAAGAGAAGGGGCAGGGCTGCACGCTCACCGAGGGCGAAACCCCGTTTGCTTCACTTGTGGACCTTAAACGCACATCAGCCAACAGACCGTAAACACTGCCGGCAGCAGGTTTACAAGGTAGAAACCCTTTTGAGACCTCTTACTGCAGGGAAAGCAGGGTAAATATGCCAATGATATGAACAAATTCTAAATATTTAGGTGTTTAAATAAATAAAGCTCTTACAGATTTTCGGAATCTATTATTCATGGTGTGCTGGGGGTTGTCCAGGCATATAACCGCTTTCAGAGGGTAGAAAATTCAGGGTCAGAAAGCTGCATCGGTTTGTGTGCTGAGAGCTGGTCCAGGCCTCCGCATCACTGAACAGAGGAACCTCAATTACTTCACTACCAAAGGAGCCACGATTTGCTGGGCATTGTGGCCAGATGACAAGTAACAAGGCCAGAATGAGATTTTTTCTTTTCCAGACATGTTGAGCAAGAAAGGGATCTCCGCTAGCCATTATCATCCCAAGCTGTACATCGTGTCCCTGGGAAAGTGGCTTAGCCAAAGGTGGAAATACGCAGCCATGCCAATTCACTCATTGCAAATGAAATCAGTCTAAAAACATAAAAACACAGAACATTTTAAGTCCTTTGTTGAAAATGATTGTTTGAAGCAGCTGAAGAACTAGAAAAAATGCCACTGCAATCCTTTTGGGATGTAGCTTTCCAGTTAACAGTATGCCAACCCAATGCCACCATCAGAGCTTCAAAACAGACTTCCTGACTGGATAAAAACACCACCATCTTTCTCCACGACATTAAAATGCCTTTAGAATCCCTGTTTTCTCTGCGCCCATGTCTGTAATTACACTGTACGATCTGAGAGCAGCACATCTAACTGAAGATGGGCTGCTCTGACCTGAGCCACTCTCTCCTTATATTTGTGCTTTTGTCTTGGCATTTTCAGCAGGGTTGCAATTAATTAAAATGCCCGATTAATTAAAATGTTTTGCAACAACAACAGCAAAAATTGATTTGAGAATATCCTGTGCGACGTGAAACTGGAGCCTGGTTGGTGTGAATATGCATGGGGCCCAAAGTACACTGTGTTGGCATGTGTGCAGCCTGTCCACAAAGTAAATGACAGAGCAAAGGAGGAAGAAAGTAGAGGCTTGGCGGGTACTGAAACGGGGGTATAAAATTTTGCATTACCCTCTGTATTTCTCCCTCTGCCTGCAAATCACAGTTCAACTGCACGGAAATAGAGCGGCTTTCACTACAGCTGGATGTACGTGTGGCTTTGGTAGGGAATTAGGACTTGGCCACTGCTCCTGCTCCTTGTTCTGACAGTCATGGAATCATAGAATCACAGAATGGTTTAGGTGGGAAGGGACCTTAGAGACCATCCAGTTCCAGCCCCTCTGCTATGGGCACGGATACGTTCCACTAGACCTGGTTGCTCAAAGCCCCATCCAGCCTGGCCTTGAACACCTCCAGGGATGGGGCAGCCACAGCTTCTCTGGGCAACCTGGGCCGGTGTCTCATCACCCTCACAGTCAAGAATTTCTTCCTCATATCTCATCTAAATCTCCCCTCTTCCAGGTTAAAACCGTTCCTCCTCATCCTACGGCTCCACTCCCTGATCCAGAGTCCCTCCCCAGCTTTTCTGGAGCCCCTTTCAGATACTGGAAGGGGCTCTAAGGTCTCCCTGGAGCCTTCTCTTCTCCAGGCTGAACAATCCCAACTCTCTCAGCCTGTCCTCACAGAAGAGGCGCTCCAGCCCTCGCGTCATCTTTGTGGCCTCCTCTGGACCTGTTCTAACAGGTCCATGTCCTTCTTATGTTGGGGGTCCCAGAGCTGGACACAGTATTCCACGTGGGGTCTCATGAGAGTGGAGTAGAGGGGCAGAATCGCCTCCCTCGACGTTCTGGCCCCGCTTCTTTTGATGCAGCCCAGGATGTGGTTGGCCTTTTGGGCTGCGAGCACACATTGCTGCCTCGTGTTGAACTTCTCATCCACGCCCCCCCCCCAAGTCCCTCTCCTCAGGGCTGCTCTCCATCCATTCTCTGCCCAGCCTGGATTTGTGCTTGGGATTGCCCCAACCCACATGCAGGACCTTACACTTGGCGTTATTGAACTTCATGAGGTTGCCCCAGGCCCACCTCTCAAGCCTGTCCAGGTCCCTCTGGGTGGCATCCCTTCCCTCCAGCTGAAGAAGTTTGTACAAGCTGCTTTCCCCTTCCAGGTCTCGGTTTCCCCTCTGTAAAACGCAGGCAACACCACTTCTCTATCTTGTATGAAGTGCTATGAGAAGTACAGAGAAAGAAATACACTACAGAAAGAGAAATGTGTGTTAGTGAGTGGCTCTGTTTCCTTTTGCCTTTGTCAAATCCGCACTATACTGGGAGCCAGCTCCGGTTGCTTGGAGCTGGAAAGAAACCTTTGTTGTGCTCTGAAAGTCCTGCAGTGGACTGTCATTGTCAAACACGCTGATGAATGGTTCCACTGGGGATCCAGACCCTGCTCATGCGGGAAAGCAGCAAGCCTCAATAAATAGCTATTGCTATTACGGAATCTGGATAATTAACACTTTTGCAATTTTATAAGGAAAATATTGTGTTGTTGCAAAGAATGTGGGGAAGCAGTTCTCCCCATTCTGTTAGCGTAAGCAGTCCTGGCCCTGGCTCTGCCTCTTAGAGGGCATGGCCTCTATGAAATGTCAGCAAAGGGGATGATGTTTCTTCCCCTTCCCCTCCATTCTTGTTTAAAACAGGAGGTTTTTTGGCAGGCACCACTCCCACATTGGCAATTTAAGGACTACAGGGAAGAAATCATATTCTGAAAGACCAGTTTCAAAAAAAGTCTGTCTGCAAATGGTGCATGTTTAAGCAACGCCTCTGTTCCTGGGGTGTATGCAGGCTCTGGTCTGCTGATTTTTAGGGCCAAAAATTAAATTTTACGACCTCCAGACCAAGGAAGCAAAGAGCCAGAAAGAGAGATCTCTTGCCTTGGGTAGAATTACCAGGACATATGCTGGTTCAAGGCAAAAGACTTTCAGGGAGGGGTGAAACACGTAACCACCATGCAGCCATGGTCACCAGCAATGGTACATATGCAAGTCAGAAAAAAAAATCTTGATTATTAGATGTTTTGCAGATTTTCAGGTTTTTAAGGAGATGACTGATAAGACATTGCTGCTCCAAAACATATAAGAATTGTGTTTTTCAAATCTCTTATTTTAAAGTATAATGAACAGACATACTCCTTTCTAGTTTTATTTGGATTTTTAAGGTTTATAGGTCCACCATCAACTTCTATGCTGCTACAGAGGATGAGATTTTTTTTTTTTCCAAAAAAACCCCTGGAACTGAGGTCTTTCGAATTCATGTGCCTTCAGGGGCTTTTAAGGAAAATCCCAGAGGTATCATGAGGCTTCCAGGAAGAGCAGGAGTGGGAACATTGCAGTGGCTTCTCAGCATAGCGAGCACAGAAATTATGAAAGTAGAGCCACAAAATCTTAACATTACAATATTTTTTTTTAAGAAACAAATCACCAAGCTCAAATTGATTATTATAAAAATTATTTACTGAAGTCAAGGTCCAGTTATGTTCACTGACTGCTCCAAAATTTTGTCTCTCAAACTGAAATGCATAATCCGCTATGCCTGTTTTAAAGATGATCCACCCTACTGCTTCTTCATTTCAAATAATATTTGCTTTGATTAGACTTCAAAGAGGGACTGGGATTTTTTTGTTACTTAAAATCATAGCATCACAGACTCATAGAATGGTTTAGGTTGGAAGGCACCTTAAAGATCATCCAGTTCCAACCCCCCTGCCATGGGCAGGGACACCTCCCACTAGACCTGGTTGCTCAAAGCCCCATCCAGCCTGGCCTTGAACACCTCCAGGGATGGGGCAGCCACAGCTTCTCTGGGCAACCTGGGCCAGTGTCTCACCACCCTCACAGTCAAGAATTTCTTCCTCATATCTCATCTAAATCTCCCCTCTTCCAGGTTAAAACCGTTCCTCCTCATCCTACGGCTCCACTCCCTGATCCAGAGTCCCTCCCCAGCTTTTCTGGAGCCCCTTTCAGATACTGGAAGGGGCTCTAAGGTCTCCCTGGAGCCTTCTCTTCTCCAGGCTGAACAATCCCAACTCTCTCAGCCTGTCCTCATAGCAGAGGTACTCCAGCCCTCGCATCATCTTTGTGGCCTCCTCTGGACCTGTTCTAACAGGTCCATGTCCTTCTTATGTTGGGGGTCCCAGAGCTGGATGCTGTACTGCAGGGGGGGCCTCACGAGAGTGGAGTAGAGCCACAGCTCCACAGTAGTATGTAATGTGAAAGCTGAGTGAATCAGATTAATTTCCTCCAAGACTCAAAGGTAGCAGAGTCATGCTGAATACCTCCTGAGAACATAAGAGGCCATGACAAACAGTCCTTCCAACCCAGAGAGGCACCAACCTGTTCTTCCAAATGCTGCAGGGATCTCAGGCATTTTATTGTTTCTGATCCTTCACGCTTCTTTGTTTATAATACAACGGTGTGTCAGGCATCCTACTCTCTCTCTTCCTTAGGCTCAGCTTTGCAAACAGCTCTGCTTCCCTGTGGGGCAAAAGGGCCAGTTGCTGAGAGCTACAAAGCCCCTCTCCAAGAGGCACTGAGTGTAAAGATGTGAGCATGTACCTTGAGCTTGCTGAAAAGGGACGTGTTTTGGGAAGTGAGGACTAGTCGTTAGGATGTGGAGGAGGGAGGGGATGGAAGACCCTCTGGGTTTGACCCCTGGGTTGGCCAACACGACGCCAGATGCACAGGCCAGTCCCTCAACCTCTTCCCACCTCAGTTTCCCTGCCTGTAAAATGGAGCAATGATATTGGTCTCACCTTGTGAAGTGCTTTGAGATTTGCTAATAAAAGTGCTCTGGACAGGTGTTATTCTCATCTCTCCATCTAGTCTTACTGCATCAAAGCTAATCATCAAAGCAAATCACTCATTAAATAAAATATCCTACCATTGGGTAGGGGCGTAATCCCACTGGATTGTGAGGAATTGCACTGCTGGGTGTGAGGACAGAATCTGGCTCCAAATTGGCTTAGGAGATGTCTCTGACTCACTTTCCAGAATGTAGGGCTCTCCCGTAAAGAGACGATATATTGCTTTTACAAACATAAGCAATGATTTGCCTGTACTCGAGCACAGGACACAAAAAAACCCCAATCCTGCAAACACAAATGCCTCATTTTAGTCCCTAAGCAGTCCTGTTGGCTAAGTGGGCTCATACATGTGAGTAGAAGTATGCATAGGCAAAATGCTGAGCATATTAAGGGAAATATTTCTATAATATTAAGCATAATATATTAAATATTAATTTATATAATATTTATATAACATTAGGGCCTATGTAGGGCTAACAACTGGTTGTAGAACAGCGAAACTGACTAGTACAAGGAAATAGTAATTAAAATTACAGTCTTTGTTCACTCATAGGTTTTCCTTCCCATTGTGTTCCTCTGCTTTTTGATTAGAAAATAATCATCACATTACACAATATTTTCCTCATTAAACTACAAAAGCAACAAAGATCCCTTGCTTCTTTGGCCAATTAGTGCCCGTGTACAATCATCAGGAATACAAATCAAAGCGTGTTCCAGCTCTGACCTAATAAGCCATCTACGCAAAATCTAAGCTCCGCATTTTTCTGTTACTACAGCAATTCTTTTTTCTTTACCCCAAAGCAATCAGCACTGAACGTTATTCCCTCTCTTAGGAAACGATGAAATGAAGTCGCATGGGCTGGGGGCTGCCAGTCACCTCCAGTTTTGGCAGCACTCTTCGGCGGCTTGGTTTTAATCAACAAACCCTAAATGAATCCTTTTGCACTCTGCTTGGCTGTGGGGCTGGCAGGGAGGGTGGCTCCCAGGACACGAGTAGAAAGAGGGAGCTCTGGGAGATTGGAACAGATCTGCATTTTCCTCAGGGCACATCCCGCAAACAGGGCTCTTTGTTCCTGACGGCTGGTACCCGCTTCTAACCACAAACAGATCCCTTCCTTTTCTTCTCCTCTAAGAGAAAGGCCATTTTCAGAATTTGTACTTCTGCATCCTCCCCCGCCCCAAATCCATGGAAGTTATTCTCACTTAAACCAATTTTGCGCTCCCACTGAGTGCCGAAGTGTTGCGAGTTACACTGTGCCGTGCTACTCACGCCCACCCGACATCCATTTTCTGACCAATTTCCTTCTGACATGCATCTTAACCATCTTCAGATTCACTTCTGAATTCGGCCTAAATTGGAGAATAATATACTGAAACTCTGCTAAAAAGCAGTACATAATTGATCTCTGCCAGAAGGTGGATCTGATCTTTTTTGTTGTTTTTCAGGGAAAATGGAGAGGGAGGTGCTAAGAAGGGGGCTGTGAGCCTGGAGTTTCAGCTCCTCTTTTCTAGTTCCCCAGCTATCTTATAGAAGGCAATTAAGCAGTATCTGTTCATCAGTCTGATTGTAGTTATTGAAACAGGTTAATAAGCCCAGAATTAGTTTTTCCTTGTCAAAAAAATGTTTCAGTGGAGAATGTTTTCAGAGGGGCTTTAGTATGTCTACTTGCCTACAGGTAATTAGGTTTAATATTTGTCCAGTGGTTTTGGAAACCCGGGCAATGTGTTTCTCAGTCTGCTCTTCATGGTCCCCAGGTCAGTGCATCATCTGCTGCATGTCCACCCCTGTGCTCCTGCGGGATCCTCCTGCCCTTCTTTTGGTAATGTTTCAGTTTCTTGGCCAATTTTGCCAAATGTGGTGGAGGCCTTGAAGGCACTGAGCTCCTAGAAGTGTTATGAAAATACAAGGTAGGGTAGGGGAGAGAAACCCTCCCCATTCCCTCACTCAAGGACAGGCATGTGTTCCTCAGGAACCAGAGCAGTGCTCACTCTTCAGATGAAACTCCCTGAAGCTGAAACTCACTGTTTCCACTGCTCAAAGCATGATTTGATTAATCTGGAGGTTTAAAAGGAGAGGGGAGCATCGGCCAGAACATATGCCTCTCTGCAGCAGGGACCGTCTTCCCGTGCTGGATGTACAGTTCCTGGAATGATGGGATCTTGCTCAGGTTACAGCTTGCATGTGTTCCGGCAAAACCCTGAGTTAATCACAGTAGTAAAGCTGTCCTGCTCCCTTACTAACTTCCACAGGACGGTCCTCCACGGAAGAGAGACTTCCTCTATCACTATGAACTTCCCTAATCTAGTTACTGCTAATCAGAAGTGTGAAGAAAAGCATTTTCTCTGGGCCTCAGGTGCACAGCAGGTGGGGCAGCCAACTTGTCAAGTACAGGCATCTGTTTGTTTAAGCGAGCGGGGACAGCAATGCACACTGCAAATCCTGCAGCATGTCAAAACAGCTGAAACCCCCATTAAACTCCAGGATTCCGTCTGGAAGCTGTGTAATCCCTTTGAATTTTCTAGGAAGGGCTATGAGAAATTTAGTGATGGTGAAGGGGCGGAATTTGCCTATTTCTGTTGCGATTCGCCTTACTGCAAAGCATACGGGCACCTGCAGCTCGGGGCTGACCCAATGTGTTTATCTGCTGAACCCATCAAACCACCTCTTGCCGTGTGCTCCAATCCTCCAGCCCAAATTAGCGGTGGCTCCGCTGCTCCAAGTGGAACAAATGTCACCGTCGTGTTTCGCTTGGCCTCCTGCTTTGTTTTATTTTGGGTCCTGCTGCCTGTCAGGGAAGAAGCCTGATCCTGATTTTGTGAGGTTCAAATGAGGGATTTCACTTTTTAAGCTGAACAGCCCATCACCAAACGGTTAATGACCCTTTTTATGGGTATCCTGGAAAACTGAATCTTTCTCTCAAAGACAGATCTTCAGGGCTTTTTCTGGCCTGCTTAAGCCAGCACGTCTCAATTGCTGTCCTTAAGTTGGCTAGGCATTGCGGGCACTGAGGGTGTGATGTCCCCCACGTGCCCTGTGCTGGCAAACCACAGTTCCCTCTAAGCAAACGCACCGTTCCAAGGCACCACAGAGGCAAATCATTCTGCTGATAGACACCTTGGCCTCCAAAAAGCAAACCAATCAAAAGCATGCCCTGCTTTGCATTAATGGGATGCATTTCCAGGGGTATTTGCTGTGCTGATCAATGCCTAAAAAAAATACATCCTTGGCTAGGTGTGCAGAAACACACATCATCTGCAAAACGAGAGCGCAACAGAACAAGTCTATCTGACGCGGAGGAAATTTTGTTAGCCTGACACAATCTCAGCATAGCTAAACAGGGCAAAACAACGTGTATTTGTGCTCAAACCCTGATGATGTTTATTTACTAGGACAAATATAGCTGAGGGTAGCAACTTATCAACGCTTGCTTTATTTCAAGAGCAAATTGCTACCATGGAACCAGACATTTGATGTTTCCCTGCTATTGCCCAACAAAGAAAGCTCGCTTTACCAACTCGGCTAATGACCAGCAAAGTCGCCTCACGTGGATTATGAAAATAAAAAGGACAAAAGGTTCAGGATGAAAAATAACAATTTCCCTTCCTTGCTTTTGTGATCAAACAGTGGGGAATTCGCAGCAGAAAACTCTGCTTTGAAATAGAAAAATAACAGTAACAGTGAAAATAAATGACAAGGTCCTGGTTCTATTGAGCTTTACTGAGCCTGAAAACCCACAAGTTTTGCTGCTGGAAAGTGTATGAGGATTCATTCAAAAGTCGATAATCAGCAGAGAGGGATTAGTGCCTTCCAATAACTGCTCTAACTACAAAGACAGTAAAAGGCTCAAGCAACATCCATTATCTTATCCCTTTATACTGGCTCATGGCCCCGAGTTTCCCAAGTACCATATTTACTATTATGGCAACACAGCAAATTTGATCAGAGTCACGCCAACAAATAATCCAATGGTGCCTTTGGATAAAATCTTCCTTGATACTTCACGAATTTGCTGAGCTGCTGGACCCCAACCTGGCTTTCCCAGAGTGTGGAATATGCTCTGTCTTGCAGAGCCTGACTGCATCTCCACATCTGCAGCCGACTCCTGCGTGCAGGACTGCGCCCTGGCACACTGCTGGTCCTTGGGACAGACTCCTCTTCCCATTCCTGAGTTGACCAAAGAAGCCCTCCACACCTCAGCTAGGCTGGACAGGCCAAGGATGCTTTCAGTCTGTTCTGTGCAGGCATTGAAAAAACAGATTATTCTCCTCCCCCAGCTGTGATAAGAGCCCTGTTTTCCCATGGTTTGCAGTACCCACAGATAGATTTACTTAAAAGATTCATAATGTAAGAAATCAACTGGAAACGGAAAGTTCAATATCAGATGAAATTGGTTTGGGTATCCATGAGACAGCGTATTTATCTACTAGCTCCCAGAGACGTCAAGCACTGAATCAGTTGTCTTAGCACAAATCTACAGATCCTAAGTTCTCTCATTTTGGGTTTGATGTCACACTTCCATCCTGGTCAGCAAACAGCATTTTACTGCTATTCCATATAGCCACATGACAAAATACTCTGCCCCTTCTGCTTTACTGTTGACATGTTTCTACGATAAAAGAAGATAAGTAAAAGCAATCTGCATGCTTATGTATTCTCCCCTCCATGCAAAAATTTATTTATAGCAGAACCTCTTAGCTGAAGAACTCGGAACACTTGGTGAACTGGCTGGTGAGCCACCTGGCCCTCTGAATCTTTACGGTAGCATCTACCCTAACAAGATAGCGACCTGAATTTCGTCTTGAGCATGAACAACGTACGTGACAAACCCTACTCTGAAGCATGGTGCAGGCTTGTGGAGCACATTTGGTCCTGAGGGCTGATTCACAGACTGGTTGCACATGGAGCCTTGCAGCAATGAGATGAGCAAGCACGGGGAAGGGCAGGCAGCTGTGTGTGTAGGGTCACTGGATGACTCTAGCAGCCAGGTTTCCATTTATCTGGCAGAGAAAAGCAGTTGTTCTTCCCTTTTGGGTTTGTGTCTTGGAGGAACTGCCCTGTAAGCCACTGGTCCAGAGCAGAGCCTAAGGCTAGTGTCTCTTGATTCACCTCTAGGTTAATATTTCCAAACTGAAGACTTCTTTGGGGCAATCAAGCCCCTGAAAAATGCTCCCCATGGGCCAATGAGTGTATGACGAATCTGTCACACAAGGCTAGGTTAATGCGTCCCTGACACCAGCGAGAAAAACTCCTCCTGGTTTCCACACTTGCACTGCCACTGGTTCAGTGCTTGATGCCAAAACCGAAAGCCTGATTTTTCTCAACTTTTAAGTGAATTCAGTGTAGACTGGTCTCAGCTCCAAAGTGTTCCCGTAGTTTTTCCTATGTTCATATGGTGTCTCTCGGGGGGGCCATGTATGCAGCGTCTAGGCTCTAGGAAGACGTGAGACTACTACACCGGCTGGCTTCCACTTCAATGCAAATGTGTCATGGGGCTTGTTACAAGGGGTTATGTGATGAAGAAGAGGCCACGGTGCTTTGCTGCAGCTTTGGTGTAAACCAGCAAGCAGCAGGCCTTTTTGCGTGGGTGTAGTGCAACCTTGAAACCAGCTTACGCTGCCTATCAGAGCAGTACGGGCCATTCGTGGGCTGCACACTGACTGGAGAAACCCACTGAACTAAGGCAACCCACGGTAGGACAGATGGCATCTCTAGATGAGAACTTTGTTATGTATCTCAGGGAAGGGGCCTTATGGAGATCCCTAAGCATGAAAGGTATGAGTCCCTCTGTTTCTGTCCCTGTGTTTTTATGTTAGAAAAGGCAGAGGGGTTGGGAACGACAAGGAGAGCCTAGATCCACCTTAAACACCACCAAAGAGATGCACACTAACAGAAAAGATAAGCCCAACAAAGGCGCTTGCTGAAAAGCCAACTATATCAACAAACCCCAGCTACTACAGCTCGGTGACTACGATGCCCAGTGACTCCTGTTCAATAAAGGGCTGATTCTCCTCCCTTTTGGAAAACAATGTGTTCCACACACCAAAATAAATAACAGCCCCTCGCCAAGCCCCGGGCAGTGTCAGGGGATGTCAGGCTCTGCTCGGGGGATAACAAAGGCGTCAGCATGCAGCCAATCTCCTCCTGCCATCTCAGGCTGCCCTCGCTGCGCTGAATGAAATTTTTTCTCCTAATGGAAATGAAGAAAACCTCCAGTGCAGATAATCCTCCATTATAATGGCAGTACATTCGGGACAGGGGCCAAGCAGTGTAAAGAACAAGCCAAATCTCTTTTACTTAAAGCCTGGCCTGAATGTGATAATGTAATGACTTCGGTCTGGATGTTTCAAATGCCATTCATTGGGATTGACTTAGCATATAGATGATATCAGCTAAAATAATTAAGAATGAGGAACTGAAGAGATAGCATCAGCCGACTTCTCCTTCCCAACAAAGCTGGTATCTTTTTACCACCCACGCAAAAAGAAGACCACTTGGTCTAAACAGAAGATAGTCCAACCCAGCCAGTACCTTTCATTTCTGTTCCCCTTTGCTTTCTGTAGAAGGATCAACAACATCCCACTTAAACGTGGGCTGAAGACCCAGGCACCCTCTTCGCAAAGGCAAAGCTCCTGACTGTTTTGTGTCTAACCTGTTTCCGGCCACTGCTGATCAAACTTCGTATTCAGAACCTTGTCCTGGTTTGAGCAACACAGGACTAATTTCTTTTCTAATGCAGGGAAAAACTGTATTTTTAGAAGACTCTAGAGTCTGAATTTGTGAAAATATTTACTTTAGAGCCAGCTATGGTGGGTGGGTTTCAAGGTCTCAGTATTTTCGAGCTCGCCAGGTGCAGGGATGAGGAGGAGCGAAACCCGGGCACTTGACCCAAACTGGCCAACGGGAATACTTCAACGGCACATTCAATAGAAATTAGAAAGTTTGCTGCGATGCTCTCTCTCCCATGATGGCTGCGATCCTGAGAATTCCTTGCCCCAGTGCCAGAGCCCTGAGCCCCTCCCTTCCTCCCCAAGCCACAGCGCTCACAGCGTCTCACATTTGCTGTCCCCTGCTGGGAGTGCACGAGTTCCTACGGATAGAATGGGCTGGGTATAATCCTTGTATATTTCATATTGGTATCGGGATCAATATTGGTTGTTTAGTGTTATTACTGTTAATTATCTAGTCTTATTCTATCAAATCTGTTTATATTCCAATCCCTGGGGTTTCCTCGTTTTCTTCCCGATTCCCCTTCCTGGGTGGGGAGGGGTCATGGGGTGAGAGAATAATTGTCAAAATGACAACAAATTGTTGTGGATTTCTCAAACCATAACAAACCTGAAGTCCTTGGGAAGATTCACATTAATTTCACTGGGTTCTGGAACAAGCCTATATACTGTGAGTTTCTTCTAGCAATGTAGGTTTCCAAAAGCGTGGTAGCCCTGGCTGTTGTTTAGTTTCCTAGTATCTGTCATAGCTAATTTTTATGTTTGTTTTACAGAAATAAAACACAGCTCAAACCCTGATACTACATGCAAGCTTAAAACGGCTTTCAATTACTACCAGCAGACTTTTAAATGGGATTGTGGTAACACCCCAAAAGAAGCAAAATACTTATGGGAGAAATTAAGCTATTGGAACGACTGGTTATATTGGACATGCTTCTCACAAAGCTGGCAAAGAGCAAAATAAAGCTGCAATAAATTGATGACAACCACTTTCTGGAGGAATGACATTTTATCTTAAGAGAGAAAAGCCCACTCAGCTTCTCGCCTACAACAGCTTGTGACACCTCTCCAACAGAACAGGAAACCAGTAGCAACCAGAACAACCACAACAGATCACCTTCTATATCCCATATCAGTGTAACTGAAGGCAGAAGGGAAAATGACTGCAAAATGCCCCCATTCTAATTTTAATATATCCACTTAGCATCATTTTGATGGCTACATAGGGTGGAAAGCAGCAGGGGATTACGTTCATCGTCCATTTCAAGTGTTCCAATTGGCAAATAAACTCAGTCCTTTAGGTAAAAAAAATTCTCTTACATTGGAGAGGAGCTTAGGAATGGTTACAAGCCAAGATCTATTGTTCTGGTTGAATTTGTTACAAGCCCTAGGCAGATCATAAAAGAAGATCCTTATTTTAATGTTTTTGTCTTCCTGGTCATCTAATTTAGGCTCCTTCCAGGGTGGTCATTTATTTTCTTCACTGTTGCCTTCTTTGTCCGCTAGATTTAGAGATGAAATCAAGACTCGTCAGCAGCCTTGAGCAGGGCGTCAGTGCTAGTTTGAATTTTCCTTGTCTTCTGTTTAATTGAATTTTCATTTGTAGCTCCTCAGCTGTGTCCCCTCCGAGGCCTTTCCCCCTCCTGCCCCCCTTTTCTCCACTCATCCATATAGATCATACAAGCGTTTCTGGCAAGCACCAGCTGCAGATACAGCAAGTTCTTGGGCATCTTCTACTTTTAGAAAACCACCAAGAGGGCAAATAACACCCGTGCTTGTTCTGTGAAGCTTGAAGCCTGCTTTGCAGAAAGACCAGTCTCTTTATTAACTCTACTGCTCTCTCTGAAACACGTGTAAGCCATGGAGGACTGCCGAGCTACGCGTTTGTCAATGCAAAGGATGTAAAGCCATGTGTGGGTTTACAGCCTCTGTTTTGCTGGGTCAGCCTAGCCAGCCAGGACTTTGAAATAGCATTAAAACGAATCACTTCTAGATTTCTCCTCCATGTTCCCCAAAAGCCACCTTGAGCTCCTGGCAGGCCAGCACTCAAAATGCAGTCTAGCCATGACCTCTCCACTTAAGATTCATTTGCCATCAGCGTAACCTTTCTTTCAGCTTTGAGTTTTGCTTTCTTTGACACAGCCTATTCCAAATTCACTAAGAGGGATCCGACATGTAACCACTGAAACCTCCCACCTTGAACTGGTATCGCTTCCTCCAACCACTTCCTTCCATCATGGGGACTGAACAATTCCTGTCTGTGGTTGAGGACAGCCTCTCTCGCACTGGAAATCTTCAGTATGGGAAAAGGAAAGCCCCACCAACTTTTCCATCCAAACTTATGTAAAAAGGCTAGGAAAGATACAGTTTAGCCCAGAGATTCACCAGTTCGTATTTCTACTCCAACAGCTGATATTGTTAAGAGCTGTTCTGTGCTGAGATGCGATTAGGAGAAGCGAGAGGAAATTTCAAACAAAAATTTCAGACTAGTGGATAAAGTTCTTTAAAGCAAAATTGATCTGCAGTTCAGAGTGATGTACAACTGTGAAAATCTTGGTATCTTTAGGTCATTTACAAGTAAATCACACAAAACACTGAGGAGTACGTGATCAAACAGAGTTTGGCATTAGGACAGAGCTGGACAAAATGACCTTTTCATGATCTACTCCATCACTGACTAGCACAATTTCTGCTTGTAATTCATTATTCTGAAGCTGTTTACTGTTTTGTCCATGACAAGGGCAACTCCCATCAATCAGTTCTTGAACCTGGAATTCCTGGCTCTTTATCCAAATAGTGTTCAGAGGAAACCGAGATTCTCATTTGAATGTTCACCTCTCTTGCTCTTATACAGGGCACTTGATCCATCACTGAAAAGTTGACATTGTCTTTGACAGTGATGCTCTGTCAATCTGACATAACCTGAGAGACATTCAGGGTCTGTTTTGCTACTAAGTGAAAGACTACAGCACTTCAGTCATTAATAATTAAGCATGACTTTGCTATTGGATATAAGATCTGCTTCTGTTCCTATGTACATTTGCATTTATTTTTACACTCACCACACTGCTGTTGGATATATACTGCAGGAACTTTGGGCAAATGGTCCAGTATCTCTCCACTTACAGTCAGGACCACTGCTCATGATAACTTATATTAAGGAAGTCTTCCAAGAGAGAATAAATCAGATTAGAGAAGGCTTGCTGAATTGAAACAGTTTCTCTCCCTTTCCTCTGTGCTTTAGTGTTGGTTATGGAAGCATGTATTTTAGGAAAGGAAAAGCACATGGTATCATTTTGTCTTTTAGCTTGCAGAGTTTTGGGTCCTGCTTCTGCAGCTTCATTTAGGAAATTAGTCTTCAAGACTGACCATGAAAAGGGGGCTTGCTAGGATCTCTCTTGTTGTTGCATTCTCTTATTGTCACATCCTACCACGAGCACCAAACACTGTGAATGGGGGGTTGCCATTTCTCCTGCCAGGCCTTGCCCTTCTTAACAGCTCTGACAGCTCTCATCCACTTATTCTTGGCACTTGCTTTGAGCAAGGTTCACATAAAGGTGTCAGTGTCCAGTCCGTGCACTGTTGTATCAAGCTGTTGTCAGTCTTCTGGATGACTGCTTAGGAAATAACCCCTTTTTGTTATCCGGAGCCTGAACTCGAGCATGATTCCTCATTTGACTCCTGCTTTTAAAGATCAAGCTCTGTCTCTTTCTGCCTCTTGTCTGCATTTCCCTGACTGCACTAAGTTCTCGTCTTGACTGGTGGTGCCAAACCGCTGCCAGGCTGGCCATTTCTCTCCTGCTTGTTTATAAGTGATGTTACAAGTCAACAAAGTAAGTATTTGGGGCCTTAATTACTGTTCCCTTAGGGGACAATGCAGGAAGTCAGCTGAAGCCTGAAGGTCACTGGTGCAAAAGGCAATGGTGGTGGTTCCAATTCAGAAGCAATCGGGGCTTCAGAAAATACTATGATGTGGTGTGTCTTCTTGTTATTTCCTAAGTTACTTAACACATAGCACCTTCTTCTCGGGAAAAAGGCTTATTGTGTGAAAGCTTCTTTTAAGGAAAAGAGGAAACACACGACTTATGGAGGAAAGGGAGATGTGGCAGGTTCCTTCTAGAGCTTTTGTGAGGCTACGAATATGACAAGTATCTTTCACAAGGACTTTCTAGCCTGGTTTACTTACAGTAACAGCACAAAAGGTGTCTTACTGAAGCTGTGAACTGGTGAGCCCTTGTGAGGCAAGGGGAGCATTGGGATAGCTCACTGTCTGAATGGGATCCCAGGTGAAGATGGTGATTCTGTACGCAGTGCCCTTCCCTTTAAGAGGAGACCTATGCAAACTGCCTCCGGCACCACACTTAGGCTAACCACAGCAATACTAGGTTTTTCATGTAGGCTTCAAAATTTGCTTCAAATAAAATGGAATTTGAAAATGTCATTCACCACTTGTATAATCGGGATTCTGCAGAATTTTGGCAACCCAGTGGAGGAAAGTTACCTTATAAATTACAAAGACTGTGTCTAACGCTGAGAGGAAATAAGAGAGAAGTCTCCAAAGCCCAGGACAACTAAAGCTTGTTACAAAACCAGAGAGATCATTCTAGTGTGAAGCAAACCTGAGCTTTGCATTAAAAATGTAAATGTGATTGAAATAGCATAACCAGATTAAATGGATTTGACCTCCACAAGCATAAAATATGGTCTAAATACACTGAAACAGCAACAAACGGCTGCACGTTCTTTTTTACTGCATTGTGGATCACAGGAAATTTATTTAAAACAACCCAGAAATTTCAAGCCAGTGAAAGATTTATATTTCTTTTACAGGAACCAATAGCAGAAAATAAGGCTGGTTTGGAAAAAAACAACTGTCATTTAAGTGCCTAAAGGTACAGAAAGACTTTTGAAAACTATTTTTCCAAGTCTTTGAATGTGACTGATTTACCCTGAAAAATTAAGCCCGAATGCACAGAACTAGCCAGGAGTGACTGAATCTTTCAATACAACCTCACATCTCAACCTTCAGTACACTGCTGCCTTATGGGAGCATTTGATGGACATATCTTTCTGCCTTTTTTTTTTTCCTTATGTTAACCCAGATCAGCGCCAGAGTCTGGTTCACTGCATCGCCACACATCACCCTACGAGCATCACCATACTACCATAGCCGAGCAGGAACAGGCAGAGGCGACTTAAACCCACACCACCAACAAACAGAGATGTTAATCAAATGCTGCCTGCAAAATGCTGCATGGGATAAATGCAAGAAAACAACACCCAGAAGCAAAGAAACAAATCAAAGTGGTGTGAAGGCAAAGATCAGTAACCAAATATTCCCAGCTAAGCCTCACTTTGTAGGTGTTCTAAGGGAAAACTCTGGTAACGCTGTGGAACATTGTCCCTCAACTGGTTTCCAAATACAGAGGTAGTTCTTTACTTAAAACAGAAGTTAGGAAAATTGAATAAGGAGACTAATTTGTATTTTCTTGTCACAGAATCATTGAATAACCCAGGCTAGACGTCCCTGCCCAGAGCAGAGCTACCATCTCAGGTAGGTCAGGTTGCACAGGTCCTTGTCCTGTTGAGCTTTGAAAATCCCCAGAGATTATGATTCTCCCCTTCCCTGGGACCCATTCCACTTTTGCATCAACCTCCCCATGAAGTGTTTTTTCCTTATATTCTATCTGAATTTCCATGAAACGCATGTCTGTTGCCTCTTGTCCCTTCACTGTGTATCTCTAAGAAGAGTCTGGCTTCACCTTATCTCTAGCCCTCTTTGGGTGGTAGAAGAGAGCAGTGAGATCTCCCTCAGCTTTCTCTTCTCCAGCCCCTTCAGCCTCCCTTTGCTCAACCTGTGCACCAGCCCCAAACACCTCGGTGGCCCCAGTTTACCAGTGGTTTAACTGAACACCGCATTTCAGATGCAGCTTTGTGATTATCAAGTAGGGGGAAATAGGCAAGATCTAGTTCCAAATGATTTCACACAGCCTCATTTCTTGAAGTCATTAAATGCATACATAAAATGCTACAGTTAAACCTGCAGTTCCTAAAACCAGACAGTATTTTTTCTTCTCCTGATACAAGTAACATGGCAAATAACTGTAAGTGAAACAAATTTGAGAGCTGGTACCTGAGAGCACCTGAGGCAAAAAGGAAATGAGGGCAGCATGAGAAAGGCCATGACAAAATAATCTTTTATTTCCTGACCTCTGTTTTCCAAGAGGTGTAAGAAACAGAATGAATATTTGGACAAAGGTTGGATACACAAAGTAACACTAAAACCAGGTGGCAATCAGCACAAGCAGAGATGATGTGGTCTTCAACAAAGCTTAGGTGCACGCAAACCTTTTTGTGTGCAATAACCCAGTTCTGTTCAAGCCCACTGATGTCGATGTGCACATCATTAGAAAACTCAATTGTTCTGGGGTTTGGGATCTGAGCGTGAATGAAACATGAGCTACGTCTAACGCTGGGACTTAACTACATACAGATTAGCAGCATTTCTAATTTGGCAGCACCGCAAGTCCTGTGGCCTCGCTGTCAGCAGTACTGAGCAGTTGTTACTGTCTTGAAATCAGCCAGCTGTGGGGCTCAGCGCTTCTGAAAACTGACAGTGGAGAGTTAAGCACTGAGCAAGTCTTCGGGAGGATCAAGACAATCGTTCTGCTGAATGTGGAGGATTCTCCTGGAGAACAGAGGGAGCAGGATGTGTTAGAGAGCTTCAGACAGGCTCTTGTGCTGCATGGGTTTGTGCCCAAGTTAATGAGGGAGCCAATAAAAATGTTATGATCTTGGTTATTGCAAAAATCGCAGTATATTTACCCAGTTACTGTGGAATTTAAATACACCACTTTGGCTGGGTTTGTATCACGGTTATGGACACTTTTTTCTACTACATTTCTACTACATATTTGAACACATTTTTCTATTACATTTTTTTTTCTACTTTTTACTGGAAACTCCAAAAAGTTATTTCAAAGTCCTATGCAGGAGTACTTAAAAAAATCAGAGTGTAAATTTAATCCTGAATATCTGTTTATGCCAGAAGGCTTCACCTATTTGTCTGATCACCGACGGGAAAAAAATAGTACAATTTAATCCCGCTGATGAGAACTAGAAGTACCTGTATAATAATGCAATTTTCATGCTCTGTCATGTAGGAAAAACTTTACAATTTGTTTACCCAAATACGGATTAAAAATAAATGTATTTCTTGAAAAGATCGGTAAACAGAAGAAGTAGATAAATAAAGCAGTATATAAATAAAGCCTAAATTCTGATTTACTGAACCATATGAGAATTACTAATTTCTAATTCTTTATCATTTTTGGGCTTTCTCTTGGTATTTCCATATTTTTTTTTTTTTGGTTGCTGTTTTCTTTGAATAATTAGCTATGGTGAAAGACACTGAATAGACATCAGTATCACCAAGGAGCATACCAAGATTTTGATTCACTATCAGTACCTGCATCCCCCAGTGCCAACACCAGCTTTCATCTCTCCTGCACATCCCACCTCACTGCAGAGGTAAGACCTGGCTGGTCCCAGCAACACAGCAACATGCTTGCAGGGGAAGGGCAGGGATCTCGGGGGCCCTTCCTCTTTTCTAACGTGACCCTGATGCCATTAGTTGCAGAAATGCTGACCCTCGAGCTGGAATATGACAAAGCAGTTTCCTGTTCCTCCTCACCAGTGTTTCACAAGGGCTCAGCACAGGCAGAGAGATGCAGGTAACAAACCAAGGACCACCAGCTCATGTATCTCCTGTTCAATTTAAATATCTTAAATGCACACATGGAGCAGCATTAGGTTTCCTGCTGAAGAACTGGCCGGGCAGCAACCACCTTGAAAGTAACAAGTTGAAAGAGCACTGTGGGTTTTTTGCTGAGCTGTAAATCAGGAGAATATAAATTTATTTTACAGCTAAATTGAGGAAAACAAGGGCATGTTACTAGGAGATTTCTGCTTTATTAAGTAAACATCTTCTCATTCATGTGGAAAAATTTGTCCAATTTGGCTAAATAATTAATCACCAAAGGGTGACTGGTGATTAATGAACAGTGTGATGACGCTCTATGTTCATCATCGCAATTTTCTTTCATCCCAGTGATTTTTGCTAGTGTTACTGATGAAGTGTGATGATGAAGGCTCTGCAATTTCTGCAGCGGGGGGTACGCACACTACAGTGATAAATATCTGTCCATTTTAGAATTTGTAGGCAATGAGATGGGGACCCCACCTAACCTTGGGAAGGAGCATCTACACCATGGGCATCGGTGCACCTTACCAACCTGCCACCAAGTGACTCATTTCTCATTCTCACAAGGGCCACATAGACCTATCTGGCCAGTGGGAAGAGCTCTTTCAGCTGCAGCAAGCTATAACCGCCCCTCCTGTAATACCCTTTTGCACTGCTTATAGATGTAAAGAGGCTGTGAGTAAATAAGAACAGATTCCCTAAACAGACTGAATCAACGACTCAGTTCTGCACTACCTAAGTAGCCAACCTGATTTCCTTACATTCAAAACTCATTATAAGGATGGTATGCCCCTCCTGTGGACAAAGCTAAGCAGAAAGCTCCATGCTGTGGAGGAGCACATGCCCTGCCATGCCAGCCACAGAGGAGCACGAGAGGTCGACGAACTCAGGTGGGCTTAGCTACTGTGATCTCCGATCAGATCCATGTCGTGGTGCCCTGGAAATTATTTGAAAATCTCACCATGAATTTTGGGGAGATCCAAAGCTGGCCAACACCAGCTCTACACAAAATTCCTTCAGAAATACAGGCATGGTACTATTTCATTGAGAGCAATCAAAATAAGGTAACTCCACCACCTTTGCCTTAAAGGCAGGAGCCGGATTACAGCAAGGCCCACGTTACCCAGCCAGTGGAGAACAGGGCTGTAATGAATAAGGAGCACTGTACTGGCAGTGAGGAACATCACTACATCACTGCAAGCTACCACATACCACCGCTCCAGAAACCTAGCAAAAAACCCTCTAATTTGTTATCTAGATTATTCTGCCTAACATCCATTTTGTGCGCTTAGCCTTTCCTATGCACTTTTGCTTAATGCTTTAAAATTGGAGCTACTAACTCCAATCATCTCTAACAGGGAGAGGATAAATCACCAAATTCTGCTAGGAGGTAGTACACATTTTTATCATTTAAGTGGTACTTTCTTCAATACAGGCCCGTTCTTATCTCATCGCCTTCTGTAACGATTCCCAGCCGATGCAGAAATGCTCCAAGTATTGTACCAAACTGTTACGGTGTGTACAAGTTGCTGTTGATGATGTTCTTGTAGACAAGAGCATTTAATACAAGTCTGAAGTTGCTGGAGAGCCTCAAAGCATGTTGAGTCACCGCTCTGCCTTTCAGACTGTTTTAAGCACTGGGGGGGTGATGTTTTAGAGGAGGGACACGCGCAGAGGTGAAACGTCCATTACTGGCCTCTCTGCCAAGGTGCTAACACTGGCGTGATGAATTCTCTGAATAGGATATTTCTAGAGCAGGGTGTTCTTCTGGACCAGTGAAAGCCTGCTGAGCCCCTGTCTGCTCACCAAAGCAGCTCCTGGAGACATCCCTCACGGCCTCCCGATGTGAAGCACTTAGTCCTGCATTTCTATATAAAGTACCCTGCCACATGCCGAAGAGAAGAAAATCCCTATATTAACCTATAATCCCTATATTAAACCCTATATTTTCTACCAGCACTGGATCCTGCTTCTGCTGAAACCTGCTCCCAGTTTTCCCTGAACACCACCATCCTCAACAGGGTCAGCCCTTAGGTTTTCTCAGAGAACAGCAACTAGCACCTCAACACACTTACTAGGATCGGCGTCTCTCAACCTTTCCCCAAAAAGCAATGCTCCTGCAATGTTAACCAAGAATTCCTGTTGAAAGATTGCACAAGTTAGCCTGTATCAAATCAAATACATGATAAATTGTCATTGGCTCCTGAGGACACGAAATCCCACAGGATGGCCTGATGGGGAAGAGGGGGCTAACTAATAGCCACGGCCCAAACTCGTTAACCCAAACCCTGTGTTACCCACACCTTTTTTCTCTCTCTCAAGCCGGTGCGCTTCAGCTCCTTTGTTTTCAGCTTACAGGTTTTATACTCAGATGGAAGGTCTCCTAATGAACCAATACAATTTTTGGTGACCAAGCAGGGCAGGACATGCCCAAGAATAAAGAAAAACAAAGCAACTTCCGCTCTGCCAGTCCTTCTCTTTCAATGTCAAAAATATTATTGATTAGCAATTTGAAAATAGGTGTGATGTCAGCTTACTACACAGTTCCCTGGGCTCCCTTCTGAGAGAGGGCTCCTCAGTTCTTTCTCAATTAACTTGAAAGCTGGGGAGGGTAAGCATTTTTACTGGTAAGCTAAGAAATGCCTCCATCAAGAGTTTTACTTTATTGTCACAATAAGCACACAATGATTGAGCTTTGGATTAAAGGACTTTTTTCTCCCATTTTGCTCAGCACTAGAAAACCATCGGTTCCTTTGCTTTGTGTTATCCAGCAGCATTTTTCAGGCTTTTGCATTTTCTGATTTTAGGCAGAATCCTAACAGCATCTTATAATCAGGACTGTAATCCTCCAACCTCCCCACATCTGCCATTTGCATGAATGGTCTTAAAAATAAAATGAGAATGATTCAATTAACAGTTTAGGGGGATTTTTACATTAGGCAGAGCATTTCTTCAGCATTAGGAAAATTGTGGCAAAAATCATTAGTATTTCCCTCTAAGAATGAAATAAAAGAATTTTTGAGGCAAGAAAAATGGCCTTAGGTTTAATGTACCCATGCTTTTTAAAATGTGATTTCCAGACCTTTTTGTTTCCTGGTTTTGTTTTTGTGAATGAAACTTAGCCATTTCCAGTATCCCACCAAGTGCCACGCAAACATTTGAAATTCATTATATCTCATAAAAATTGTAGATTGAACAGACGTCATCTTCAGTGTAGGAAGAAATTGGTCCAAAGTCCAGTGAGCTCAAAGAGCGGATTTAGGGTCAGTAGCATTCAAATTGACGCAAAATAAGTGAGGTTGCTGGTTTCAATCTTGCTAATGCAAAATAAAAAATAGGAATCAGGCTTCAAAAATAACCAAGCAATTGAGATGGTTTCCATGTCTTCATTTGGGCTGTTTTCTATTTTGCTATTCTTAGGCTATAATAAGGACATTTACTTTTTAACTTTTCTCTAAAGTGAGGTGAGCTGGAAGTTTTCTGTCAAAAAGAAAACAGAGAACTAAGCAAAGAACCCCTGAAAACAGAGCTCACCCAGTCATCATGCGAGTCCAGGCTCCACAGAACCAATTTCAGGCTCTACAGAAAACTGAAAATTTCATAAGAGATTTGCAACTGCACCGGGAAGAGTGACAGGATTCTTAAATATCCTGGCCACCTGAATTTGAGAAGGTTTTGCCAATTCTTTTCTGCCAGAGCTTCTCTTGCTTCACACTGTCGCAATGAATAAATGACCAAATCCCGTCTTCTGCACTCAGTTGCACTCAGGGTTTAACCATGGACTTCAGAGTATAGAGGATAGGTCCTTCTGTGCACTATGAACTGCTGCTGGCTTGTAAGAAAAGCTTTTTACTTTCCTCATGGCTTGAGCAGGAGGCGAATGAACTCAGAAGTTTGCAAAATTGAGTTCTTAGACCCTGCACTTGCATCAGGCTTTCTGGCTACAAATCCACCAGCTTCAACACTCATTTGTGATTTCGTACCCTGCAAATCCAGGAGAAACGAGGGGAGCTTGATACTTACAGGAGTAGGCTGTAACTCTGCAAAGCGGGTGAAGAAAACTAGATCTACCACAGGTAGTTAATTATGAGTCTGTAAGACACTATTGACTGCCTGGCTCTTACTCTCGGGGTGACCAGCAACCTGCTTATGCCTTGGCCAGCAGTGAAGCATTTCTTCATTTCACTCTTTCTCTTGACCAGACCAAGCAGAAGAGCCAACAAAGTGCCTCTACCTCCATTATTTGTCTCTCTCTTCTCTCCCATTTTGATTACCTTCCCCATATTGCCCAGGTAAGCATACTGGAGAAGTCACATCAGATATGAAGTTGTATCCCAGAGAGATGGGAAAGGACAGACTGAAGAGGAAAACCACAACCTTTTTTCATTTGTCATGACTCAATCTAATGTCTCTTACAACTTCTGGGTTAGCCAAGCCAGACATAAAACAAAACAGATCCCTGGTTGGATTTGTGCAGCAAATTTGTCTCTTTCTTCAGAACTCATTAAAATAACCACTTTCATCTCATTAGATTGTTAAAACATTTCCAACAGGACTAGATGTGTCATGTCAGAATATGACAGGCAAATTTCTTTTAAGGTTTTAAAACTAGGTTGAAAGAGGAGAAGCTATGCAGTTCACTGTTGTCACTGAAAGATATTTTTACTTTTATGAGTCCCTAAAACAAGAAACAAATTAAGAACTGTCAAGGAAAAAGAAAAAAACCCAAACCCAAAATGTATTCCATCTTGCCTGCTAATATTGTTACTGCTTTTCTCTGAAATCTCTCTCAGTCTAATAACAAGAACCTTAAGTATAAAAGAATGAACTACGGTTGTTAATGTTTTGGCTTATAAGCACAATTAATAATCCAAAAGGAAGGAAATAAGTGCTGAAAACATGATTACCCTTTGCAACTACAAGCCAAAATGAACAGCCTCACTTTCGTCTGTTCCCAGCTCTTATTCCTGCCTAGTTCGGAGGCAATCTCCCTGCACTGTGCCATTGCAGGGTATGGAACATGGCACCCACAGCACCCAGGGATGCAAGAAAGCATCTGGGAAGGAGGTGGGGGAAAAAAGCTGCAGCGAGGAGGGAGTCCCCTCCTGCAGCAGACTCCTCTGGCATGATCTCTCATGCCCTGGCTGGAGACTCTGCCTTCCTCAAGGCAGGCAATACACCAATGAGCTGCTATCCCTACACCCCAGAACTGCCACAGCAGGTGGTTTACTACCAGATACAGGTTTTGCTGCCAAAACAGCCCCACCAGAGTAGCCTCTCTGCAGGGGTCTGACGAGCAACAGCATGCTCTATATACTGTGCCAAATCCACACCCAGGGCAGAGTGCACTGGAGCAAGTCTTGGGAGAATGACACAACTTCATCAGAAAGGTTGCAGCTCTTCCCCCTGCTTATTGAAACCCGGTTCAAATAATGCCCAGGCGCAGCCTATTGCTGCCCTGGTTTGGGTCTTAAGTCACAGAAATCCTGGAAAACAGAACAGGAGAGAAGGAAGGAGAAGGACAGCTCTGCCTGACCTGAGGCTCTAGTGAGGTTCGTGCCTCTGGGCTGCCAAGCTCACACCGTGATCAAACAGTTCCTGGACAGGAGCAAGGCAGCAGGGCCAAGAGGGGGTCTGCACTCAGTGCCGCAGGGCAGAAGGGCTGCCGCTGAGGAGTGGGACACACCACAAAGTCTCACTTTGCAGTCCTCTCCCCAGGAACACGCCGCAGAGGTGAAGCAGCCCCACGCTATAAGCCCCCGTGGGGTGAGGTATTCCTGGGGGAAGGGGCTGCAAGCGTGAAATCACTTTGAGACGCAGACATGCAGCAAAGAGCACTCAAGTGGGTGTTCACAACACATCATTTCGTTTCAATGGCATTTACCATCAAATTGCTGAGAAGGGCTGTAAAACCAGTGGGCGGGGACTGCTTCTCACTCTGAAGAAGTTCATTAAATTATAAGTAATTCAGTTACACTGGGAGCAAGTAGAGCCGGGGGCTGTTTTGAGGGGCTCTTTGAAAAAGGTCAAAACAATGTATCAGACTGCTATTGGGACTGATGGCTGTTGGGGAGAAGATAGTAGATATCTAAAGATAAGCATTGTACTCTAGTGTATTTTTCTCCTGATTGCATATTCTCATCCTTCTCATACATAACATAAAAACATTTTGCAAAAAATGGCACAGCAAAGAAGCATATCAACTGAGGTACTGCCAGCATTGCTGGCAAAGCGAGACACGGCTGTGTTGGAGGACATGCTGGGCTGGAAGCTCCAGCATCTTGTGACAGGGAGCTGGACCCAGCTCTCTGCTCCCACCTCAGCAGAGGACAGAAGCTGCTGCTCCTGCAGAGGCAAAATCCAAAACCAAAGCCCAAACCCCAAGATTTTTCCTGTGTGCAGGTGAAGCCATGCCTCCTCCTGAACACCACAGGCATCACTAACTCCTTGTTTGGGAAGGAGAAATATTGCCCCGGCTCACCATCCAGAACGGCTGCTGCTGAGTAGGTGGCAGGACCTTGGTTTTGAAGCCACGCCAGCTAACTCAGCCTTTCTGCATTAGCACGATTAAACACTGAATTCCCTAGAAGCTTAATGCTGTTGGCAGTGGATGGTGTCCCCATCCGAGTAGTCCATCCCTGCTCACCACTGGACCGTTGCATGCATTTAAGTATTCTGCTGAGCAGTAACAGATGGAGATATGCTTGGTGTCTTCCTAGGCTGGGGCTTTTGATGAACAAACACATTGACTAGAGCTGTAAGTCCCCACAAAAATATCCTACAATAACAGCAGTCTCGATTCCATGCTACAATCCAGGCATTCCAGAAAAGAAGATCACGTATTCCAAATTCTGCATGTGCTCAACATTTATTTAAAAATATAAGATCTAAAAAATGTTGATGTCCATTGCAGTCCTACATCAAAGTGAATTTGCTGATATGGGGCGATGGGAGTGGAAGATGAATACTCGTCCAGTATCCTCACCCTCTGGCTTGGATCTTCAAAGGACGCCCCAGATTTGCTTGTTTAAAGCTGGTTTTCAGTTTAAGCTGAGTGAAAATAGAACGATTCGGAACACTGTGGCACACTCCGGAGTCTCACTGGCTTGCATGGCACCAATGCACCTTTCGGGACTGTTGCCCTGACTAGCTTGGCCCTGACCCTGCAGTTTCAGGCATGGGTGAAACTATCCAGACTGCAGGACTGGTTGTGAAAAAAAACCCAAGCAAACCTAATCAGCCACGATGGGTGTAGTCAAAGCGCAAGGGTTAAGGGTGTCAAAATGACCTTGGGTGCCAAGAGAAGTGCCATTCCTAGCCTGTGTTGCCCCTATTTGAGATGTACATGCTAGCCTTCAGTTCCATCTCTCTGCCGTTCACCAGTACCTCTTTCTTTGCTGGATAACTCCTCGCTTACCAGCTGAAAGATATCTCCAAATATTTCACTAAAACATCCTTAATTAATTTTACAAATCCTAATCCCCATACTGACTACACTCTCAAACTGTTGTATTTTCTACCTGTCACTTCTTCTTCTGCTACCTAATATTTCAAGGATTAACTGGACAGCATGTAACCTCTTCTCAGTCCTCTGTAACAATGTCTGCTCTCTGTTCCTTTGTCTTAGCATTTTCTCATCTGTCTACAGATTCCTGTGCTTCTTTTCAAGGCAATATCCAAGCGCGAAGCTGTTTTAGCCATTCACAAGGATGAAATTTATTATCTAGAAGCACACCAATAACAAAGTATTAAAAAATAAAATAGCAGTCTCTTTCATCAAAATCTAATGAACAGGCGATTTAATCTTTATTAAGAATTCATTAGGTTCTCAGCAAGCCTGTCTAATGGAGCTTGACCAGGTGAAATGCTAATGCCTACATTATATTTAAATTAATTTTCAGAAATGTTCATTTCCCCGAGTTGTTCCCTGCACATCGCTCTCCCCAGTGCCCACGGCTGTGCGGCTGTCTCCAGATGCCCGCTGCCGTGCTCATAGCAACACTGCTGTCCCCACCCCAGCCTCTGCACAGTTCACTGGAGTTTCCACACCAAGGGACACCTCCCAGTTGCCGACACTACCAGCCCTTTCACCATAGCAGCCATCTCGTCATTTTCAAGTCAGATACAAAGCTGCAAGCCTAGCATGCATTACTTTAAGACTGTTTCGTGGAAAATATATATATATTCATATATATATAAAAATTTTATATATATATATATATAATGGCATACATTTCAGTCCTCAATATCCTGATCTAGTCCAGCAAACAGGTTATTATCTTGATGCAATTTGCTTCAAAAAAACAAGAGCTCTGGTGTCTGGAAAACAAGAGTCACTGTACACTAATTGTGTAAGCCAGCGTGGTCACCGCCTGCCCTCCCGCCTATGGGCTCTGTGTGTATGCACTGCTGCACTGCTATTGTGGTACCTACAGCCTCTACCTTCAACCAAAACCCATCGCCCGCCATTCCAGCATGCTTCTGCAGAAGCAGTTCCTAGAGATTAAATAATTTATTGGTGTTCATCTGCAGTAACATCTCCCCTGATCCACCTTTCAAACACAAACAAGTGCAAACCAAACCCACCCCCCCCCAGCCCCAAATCAAACTGTCGGGGTGGAAAGCCCCCTTTCAAACCGTGAAAGGGGAAGCTCGGAGCCTTTACAGAAGCAGGGTACACAAATGTCGGTGGGAAAAGCTGCGGAGACCGCCGTGCACTGGAGGCCAGCCTCCTCGCAGCCAGACCTCCCAGCCCCGCAGCGCCTTGGGAAAAGCACCGCCTCAGGCAGGGATGATGGTTTAGTCCCCAGTGAACCCCCGAGGGCTGGACACAGCGGCCACAGAGTTGATACGGAAATATCCGGGTCACCCGCTAAGCCACTCTGGCTGGAGAGGAGCTGGGCTGAAGGCCCGGATCTGCCCCCGCGTCGCACACACACTCACACTGACACTCACACACTCACACACACCCGGGGCGGCTACGGGAGCGCAGGGCAACAGATTGTCGAGCGGCGCCGAGCCCCTTCGGCTATTTCCGACCCTGTTCGGCTTCTCTCCGAGCGGTCTCCGAAGGCAGCCGAGCGCGGCGCTCGGCCGCC
>VYXH01002340.1:73849-95857 GCA_013397275.1 Burhinus bistriatus | reverse complement strand
CCTCCGCCGCCCTTCTCCGGCGCCAGGCCGCGGGCTGCGCAGGCTCCCCGCCAGCCGGCGCGGAGAGAGGTGGCGGCACGGGTGCGTGTCCCCCCTCACCCCGCGTCGGAGGGAGGCAGTCAGCCGGACGGGAGAGGCCGTGACCCGGCCTCCTGCCTCCCCCTTCCCGGTCGCTCAGGGCTGGGGTCTCCCTCGGCGCACCAGTGCGGGGCCGAGCCGCCCAGTGCTGGGGGATGGGGGCACGTGCGGCTGGGGCAGCACCTGGATGCGGGCGTTGGGCTCCCCAAAGGTCCGGGGCTGCTGTACCCCCGCATGGAGGCCCGGGCTCCCCGAAGGCCGGGGGCCGCCATACCCCAACGCAGAGGCCTGGGCTCCCCAGAGGCCTGGGGCAGCCCAAAGGCCCGGGGCCGCCGTACCCCAGTGCGGAGGCCCAGGCTCCCCAAAGGCCCAGGGCTGCTGTACCCCACCGTGGAGGCCTGGGCTCCCAAAACGCTCAGGGCTTCTGTACCCCAGTGTGGGGGCCCGGGCTCCCCGCATGGCCTGCGGGTCCTCCACAGCTCCCGTGCCCATGCTCTGCACTGGCATCCACCCTGCAGCGTGGTGTATGTAAGCTGCGAGGAGCCCTTCTCCAGCTCCTCACAGTTAAATCATTTTGATCAGCGCTTGCGATGCGAATCATTTACGTTCTTGATGTAAGGCATCAAGTTTCACCACCATTTTGGATTATGTTTTCCATCACTGTAATTAACAGGGTTTTTTTGTTGGGTTTTTTTTGTGTTGCAGTGCAATCACAGATCTCTTCTCACCAGATGGCCTGCCGTCTTGTCATAACCATTCCACGACATCTAACAATTATTTAGGAATTCTAGCGAGTTAATATCCTGCAATTTTCCTGGCAGATTTTGCCATTTCACAAGATTGGAAATAGAGAAGAAAACGAATGTCAATGGGGAAAATAAAATAAGTAGGACTTTGCTTGCAATGCTTTCCTACTGGTCCAGACAAATCATGATATATTCAACTTTAATCCATAACATTGATTGATATGTGACAGTCTGACTATAAAAAGATCTAGAGAGGATAGAATAAAGTGTTGAACACAGCAAGCTAAAATACATCAAACTGAAATGAGCAAAACCAAGGACTTCTGCCTGGTGTATAGAGAGGACACCCACCACTTTAATAAACAGGAAGTCTGCAAAGGGAGGTTTGGTTGTTGGGAAGTAGATGTGAATGGCGAGGCCACTGATTTTGCCTCTAAAGCCCTCTGCACCTCCCTGCCAAAAAGCAAATGGCTACAGGAGGTTCGTGAGGAACATCCCTGTGCTGTGGGAAGGAAATGCTGGGTCCGGGCTGCGCGGGGGCTGCCTCGCAGGGCTTGGGGAAGGCAGAGGGCTGCTGTTTGTAGTGTTGGGTGTGGGGGACCACATGGTTTGCCACTTTGGACCTCTGTTCACTGCCTCCTCTGGGATCTTCTGACCTGCAGTCCTGAGTCCTGCAGTTCCCATACCCAGGACCCTTCCATTAGGGGTAGAAATATGATTTCTAATAGCCCTTACAGTATTTTAAGCACAGCTTCCCTGGCGCTTTCCTTCCAGGCAAACATCATCTCCCATCCCGCCTTCCTCCCAGAACATGTTCTTCCCATTTTCCCTCCACACCTCTGAAATGAAGGGGAAAAACACAGCATGCAATTAACGAGGTAAAGAGGAGTTGTGAGACAGAAGCAGACAAAAGAAAGCAAAAGGGAACTCATAAATAATGTTAGTGTATTCAGGGAACAGTAATATTTACCGCACATTTGTGAGCTAATAGGTACTGTATATTCGAGTTTTGGTTAATTTATTTCTGGAAGCTCAGGGGACTGAGATGGACAAGCAAGCCTACCGCATGTGTTCAGTGGGGAATAAATGGAGATGGGAGCGGTTACAGAGCAGTTCCTGCTCTTTCATATTCGCGCAAATCTCTTGTGTAAAATCAATAGGATCAGAATTTCAATCAATAAGTTTCATTTCAATGATTCTAGCCAGAGGGCATTATGAAAAGTACCATATAGGAAAAGCACAATCAAGAAATCCAGAGGCAGTGTCCTCAGGAGATGGCTACATTTACTTCCCATCTTCTCCAGCAGCTTGCCAGCCTTGGAGTCATATTGGGATACTCTCCAAGGGTTTTACTAAGAGAATTAGTCTTTTGTATCAGCCTCTGGCTACTCGTTATCTGACAAATTTGTAGCCTGCACCTCCTGCCATGGAGAAAATGGCAGAAAATGCTTGACCAGTGCAGAGTCTGCACTCAGCCCTTTGTCCCGTGTATATCCCCATCACTGCACGAATATCTGCTAATTTCTTTCTTTAGGGAAAATCATAAATGGGCATGTCTTCTTGCTCTCTCAGCTCTCAGAAAGATTCAGGGGAGCAGCTGTGAAATTGAGCCATTTTTAAGCCATTTTTATGCTGCTGCTAATTGAGCGGAGCGGATGGAAATGTTTCCTTTGAAATATTCTTTGAGGGAAATTTCATTTTTTGAAAAATCTGCTTATTCACGGCAGACAAACTTCAGGAACCTGAAAAGAAAAAAGCCTGCCTCCCTCACCAAACAATCAAAATACGTACCAGCCTACTTGGCTTTTGAGATAAATATGTTGGGGTTTGTTGCTGAAAATGATGTTTCCATTTTTCAGGAGCTGACAGAAGTCCTCTCTTAATAAAAAGTGGTTGCTGGCAGTAACAACTTCAGATGAAAATAGGCTTCTTTTTTTTTCCTTAAATATGACAGAACCTCTCCATAAAAGGTGGGGAGGAGAACCTTTTCTCTGGTCATTCCTGCAATTAAACGATTTCACTCGAGGTGCATAAAGAACACGCTTCTTTCTGCTTAGACTCTTATCTTTACAAACCTAAGAGTCAGCAGTGTATTTTAAACCAAAGTCCTTATTCTCCTGTATCTCTGATCCATGCCTCGGCACAAACAGGCTTCTTTCTGCAGTCAGTTTTCAACTGTTCTGCTAGAAAAATTAATCAGTGAGTCATTTCTTTAAGAAGTGAAGGATGGCAACAGAACTGATAGATGCCTTTGAAACAGGCTGCGCCAAAGTGATGTTGCGGGATAGATGATGTCTTGGTGATCTCAGGTATGTTGTCTTCCTGCGGGTGATGGGTGTCTCTACCGATTCTCCTGGCTGCATCTAGACTGGGCAGAGATGCGTCCTCCAGCACACCTCGTCATCCTAGGCTCTGACTATCCAGGTCAGGGGTTTGTAGCATGCTCTGGCTGTCTTCCAGCCCAGGCATCTTGTTTTCTTTCACATAGAAACGGAGGAGGTGGTGTGACAAGGTGTTAGCCAGGGACCACAGCTGGACCCAGGACTTTGGGAGCCTTTCTGGGTCTTGCAGTCCAGACATGGACAACCCCCTGCCACCGCATGTGTTCTAGGAGGCCACTAGCGCGTGCCTCACAGCTTGGCAGGAGGTGGTAAAACGGTGAGGAGAAAACTATCCAGTGGGCTTCAAGAAAGATGAATCTTTGACTTAAAGTCCCACAGCTACCACAACACTCCCACCGCCCCAACTGAAACTGCAGTAACGTTGGAGGAAGCAGCACATTGGATCCCATCCCCGTAATTAGTTGATATTGGTGGTTCAGCATACCCCCAGTGTACTGGTGGGTGGTATGAAGAGGGAGTGGGGCGAATCCAGCATGAGATGACCACAGGAGGCAAGCTGCAATGCTTTGCAGCTTGTCTTTCCCCTCCTACTTCAGGATTGTTCTGTCCAATCTATAATCTTATATTCCTTCAGTATGGTTTTAATGCACATGCTAATGGAACAGCCACCAATCCCATGGAGAGACAGCAATGCATTCTAGCAGATCTTGCCATTAGGAAGTTTTCCCCGCATATTCAGCCTAATTTTTCATTCTTTAAATTGATGTCAATTATCCCCCAGCTAAACCTAGTTATGCAGTGGAAGACAGGTTTAAAATACTGAATGATCTCACTAAATTGGAGAAATGGACAGAAATCAATACAATGAGAGGCAATAAGAATGCCCATAAAGGTTAAGTGGTTGATGGAGGAAGGATTAATGAAATGCATAGATACTAGGTCAAATTGCAAATATCCTTACTTCACTCTTACTCACTCCATACTCCACAGATACGTTCTACTCCAGCAAATCAAATGAGGAAGCACCTTAGAATTTGACTGGCGACTTGGTGAAGTAGAGACCAGTATTACGGGAAGAGAAGGTGTGGGTTGTGGGAGGGTGGGTTTATTGTACGGAAAATTGGCAGCAAAACAAGAATGAGATATTTTTTAAAAAACAACAAAATAATAACTTGTGGAAAAGAATATGACCTGCAATATACTTGGCCTCAAGAAGTTGGACGGCCTGACCAAGTTTAGAGAAACGCTGAAAATCCTACTTTTGTTGTTAGTTTCTCATGGCTGTCTTGCTGGACGGTGATACCTACAGGACCTAGAAGTCACTGACAGCTCCTGTCTTGGAATTAGGTCAAGTTTTTGGGCTAGGGCTTATGAGGCTAGAAATGTTTGCCATCTGGAGTGGCAGTGGTTAACACATTTGCAGGACAGAGAGGTACAACAGCTCGTCTTCAAAGTACTTAGAACTAACCTTGGAAAGTTTTGTGTTCAAGTCTCTCATGCCACAGAGAGGAGAAAACCAGAGAGACATTAGGATGTATTCAGGGGAAAATAACAAATTCCAGATAGAAGATCTGCTGGGGAAGCTGAGGAGAACTGCATATACCAGGGCTGAAGGAGCTCTTCTTGGAGCTGGTGTGTCTACCAGTCCCAGAAGATGGCAGCTGAACGAAAGCATTGCTCAGTACGGTGGCTCACATCAACGATTTCTGAAGGATCCACATCAGTTTCTGCACAATAATTTTATATATATATATATATATATAAAAAATTGAAGGTTTCTACTACTTTTTGTGAAAACAAATTTATTGTGTGGCCTGAAATAGGACATTACCTCAGTCTGCAGAGAGCCCCAAGTTACAGTTTCGCAAAGTGAGAAAGAACTTGTCAATAACCCTTAATGAGGTGTGAACTCCCCTCCCTTTTCTGCAGCGACTTTCAACTCCCAGCTCTAAGGAGACTTTTCAGTGTCAATGTTTTCCATTTTCTAGTGGTTCAGGGACACATGGCAGATAAAGAGAAAGGCTTGTAGGCCTTAAAAAAAAATAATCAGAAGCTAAACAATTAACTATTTTGCTGCTGATCAGTGAGAGGAAATCAGTACAGATTCCCTTGTGGGTATTTTCATTGTTGGGGATAGGTTTACATAAAAGTGCCCTATTTTCTGTCCCTTCATCGGATCCAATTTCTGCTTGTACGGTACTGCGGATATCCATACTTCGGTGGTGATGTGAGGACCTAAATGGAACAGAACTAGAAGTGGGGAAGAGGCTTACTTCTATCCACTTTCTGCAGTAAGAAACATACAATAGCACGAATGCTTCAGCAGGTGCACTAGTAACCTTGAAAAGCCATGAAACTGAGGCTGTACAACGTTGTCCTTCAGGCAAGGGTGAGATAGTGCCGAAAATGAGACAGGGTAGTTGACCTTGCCTTGAGGCTTAAGGAGGACAAGTACCCTGTCAGCCCTTTACCGTTCCTATTTCCGCAATATCAACGGTGATGATTTAGTAGGAATGAAATAATTGCTGCCATGATCCAGGAACGCTGGTTAGAGACGTAGTCTTGATTCCTCTGTGTAGGAAAATCAGTCGTTGCTTGGTCTTGATCAAACTGAGCTTAACCTTCTGCATTAAGCGTTCAAGCTCAAACATGCAACTGATTGCATATGAGTGTCGTTTCATTCAGCTACTGTCATCAGATGCAAGATTTGGATAGACAATTTAAGCAGCTCCATTTACAGCACTTCAGGAACATTCCTGTTTTTATATAAATGCTATCCAGAAACCTTGCAGCTCTCATTCACACAAGTAGTCCTGATGAATGATCTTACTGAGGAATGCTAATTCGGTCCCTGAAAATATGAGCGTGTACTTACTTCACAGCTCTCAGAAGCTAACTCAAATATACTGTTAGTTACATGCAACTCCTGCCCTTCTTCTCTGCAAAAACCTTCTGGTATTTGTTTCGTACAGCATTATGACATTGTTCTTCTATTAGAAATACGTTAAAATATTTAAAATAAGCATCAGCTTTACCAAGTGTTATTTCAGTGTCATGCAGCACTTCCTGATTGTAAGTACTGATGTGATTCACGAAGGCTAGCTTTAGCTGACAGAGGCTATAATCAGTGTAGGAAAAGAGACAGTCCTCCAGCAGAGGATGAATAATGGGAATCATCTCTCACCTTTGATTTTGAAGAGATCCTATAGAGACTGGCTGTCCTTGGCTGAAGTTGACCTTTGTGAGCATCTCTCACAATGCTCTAACCCAAGGACTTGCTTTCACTGGGAGGGAATGGGGGACAACAAATTCTGCACATGCAAAACAGGCAGTGTTATGCTGAGAAGGTCATACTGGGGGAAATGCCGTCTCAATCGAGGATGAAACAGTACCTGAAGCAAACTCTGTATTTGGAGTATCAGTTAATATCCAAATATTGGCTGGATGCTAAACCCGATCCAGGTTCGAAAAGCAGGAAGAAAAAAGTCGTGAAGAGAGATCCATCAAAGGTTATTAAGCACAAAAAATTACTGCCCCTGGCTAAAGATGTCCCCAGGTGACAGGCTGTCGGGAGCTGCGAGAGGAGAGGGCTGTCGTACGCGTGCCTTGCTCGTATACCTACCCTCCTACCACAGCCTCCATTGGCCTCGGTGAGAATCGAGGAGACTGGGCTGGGCAGCCCCTTGGTCCAGCCTGGTGTAGCCATCCTTACCTACCGAGTTTGACCGTGGCCAGGAAATACTGTAAAACGTACCAAGAGGAGTGCATTTCCCTAGAGGGCTGCTGGTGGCTGCTTCTCATGACTTCACCAGGCAGCAGCAAAACCCCCCTTGATTTCAGTGGTGTCAGAAACTTAGCATCTGGCCAGCTCAAGAAAGTTCTGCATTGATGATTAAGATGTTGAAAAATATAGCGGCCTTCCAGTGCCTAAAGAGGCTCCAGGAAAGCTGGGGAGGGACTCTGGGTTGGGGAGTGGAGCCATGGGACGAGGGGGAACGGTTTTAACCTGAAAGAGGGGAGATTTAGATGACATATGAGGAAGAAATTTTTTACTGTGAGGGTGGGGGCCCAGGTTGCCCCGAGAAGCTGTGGCTGCCCCATCCCTGGAGGTGTTCAAGGCCAGGTTGGATGGGGCTTTGAGCAACCCGGTCTAGTGGGACGTGTCGTTGCCCGCGGCAGGGGGGATAGAACCGGATGATTGTTATGGTTTGAGAAACCCACAACAATTTATTGTCATTCAGACAATTATTCTCTCACCCCATGACCCCTCCCCACCCAGGAAGGGGAATTGGGAAAAAACAAGGAAACCCGAGGGTTGAGATATAAACAGATTTAATAGAATAAGACTAGATACTTAACAGTAATCATACTAAAACCCCAATATTGATCCCGACACCAGTATAAAATATACAAGGATTATACCCGGCCCATTCTATCTGTAGGAGGCCGTGCACTCCCAGCAGGGGACAGCAAATGGGGGACACTGCGAGCGCTGCGGCTTCGGGAGGAAGGGAAGGGCTCAGGGCTCTGGCACCAGGGCAAGGAATTCTCAGGATCGCAACCATCATAGAATAGAGAGAACTCCTCGGCAAACTTTCTAATTGCTATTGAATGTGCCGTTGACGGTATGAAATAATCCTGTTGGCCAGCTTGGGTCAAGTGCCCGGGTCTCGCTCCCCCTCGTCCCTGCACCTGGTGAGCTCGAAAATACTGAGACCTTGAAACCCACCCACCATAGCTGGCTCTAAAGTAAATATTTTCACAAATTCAGACACCAGAGTCTTCTAAAAGGGCAGTTTTCACCAGCATTAGAAGAGAAATTAGTCCTGTGTTGCTCAAACCAGGCCAATGATCTTTAAGATCCCTTCTAACGCAAACTATTTTATGATTCTGTGATTCTATGAAAATGCATCATCACAGCATGAAGAATCCGGACTTCTGTAGTAGCCCAGTTTATCTGGGATATATTTGACTGCTGCCTGGACCAGAAGATCCCAGGTTTGGCTGAAAATGCTTATTCTGTGGCTGAAGAAGTGTTTTTCTAATGTACTGCAGGAATTCCCTGATTTCCCAACAGAATTGTGTCCAGGAGCTGTGGATGCTGAGGTGGGATCTCTGGCAACATGCATCCATAGTTCACATGACTGTTAAGCTGGCTGCCTCTTGCTTTCTCTCTCCTTGGATTCTTTGTGGAATGTTGTGTTTTTCACCTCCACCACTGTTGGGGACAATTACACTGAATTATTAAACACCTGCCCTATTCCACCTTTCAGCAGGAGATGACATGAGACATAGATAGCCCTATAGTTTGGTGTTCATATTTGGGCTGAACAGCATTGTGTAAATGTGAAATATTAATAGCTTCTTGACTTTTTGAGTCGACCACCTTTAGAAAAAGGTAGATGGTCCCTTAGCATACACACAAGAACGATGTTTCTTTCTACTCTCTCTCCTTTGCTTTGCTTGATATGAAGAACAAAACAGGTCAATGAGAGGGGTTTTTTAAGTACCGAACTACTGAAGATAAACGTGGTAGGATTTAACCTCTGTGTGCAAAGCTGGAAGTTGTTTGGATGAAGGTACTGAGAGAAACTTCAGGCAGGATCTAAGTCCGCTGCCTTCAACAGGCTGATGCCGAGGTAGAATTAAAATGTGTTCTCTCTAAGGCAGAGACTAAGGGTCTTAGCAGCCATTTATTCTTCTTGATTGTGGAGGGTTTGGAGATTAATGTGACAACCATAGATCTTTTCTGTCCTGGGGCAGCCCTGACCTGCGTGAACTGAAGCCCAGAGGCACGTATATCTCAGGAGCCAGGTCGCAATTGCACCTGTACTCCTAGCAAGAGGAGGAGGATGGTGCAGGAGGGATCTCTGCCTGCTCAGCTCCAGAAGTGATGTCAGGCGAATACAATGTGCCTTGCCCTCAGCCGTGTGTACCTTCGCGTCTGACCACTAAATAATCAAACCGAAGCCCAACAAGCAACCGAGGATATATTCGGTGCAGTTTTGACACGAAAAAATAGTGAGGTCATGTAATTCCTCTATCCATTGTAGCAAATCGGTCATATGACTGGCTGGCTCAGGAATAATTGCAGTTTTAATCTCTTACTGAAGCCTACAGCAAATCATTCCCAATGAATCCCAGCTAAATGAACACATATAACGGATAGATTTGACAAAAGAAAAACCTGCTTGCAAGTGTGGCTAGGCTGCTGGGCAGACGGGTTGCTCTGCCCCCCCCTGAGCCAGGACAAGGCTCAGTGGGACAGGCAGGACCGTTCCTGTGTGCCTGGAGGAGCCGGCTGACTTTGGCAATGACCCTGCAGTACATCAGGACTGGGCTGTGCAGTGACGCACCCCTTGATGCACCCATCCTGCCCGGGGGCGGGGGGCTCGGTCGCCTTCTCGTACCTTCTCTAGCAAGCGCAGGGCATGGTTGGTTGCTGGGCGATGCCCGCGCCGGTCGGCATTACAAACACATGCCTGCGTCACTGGGCTGGCCCAGCCGGGGGCTGGTGGAGCATAAATCTCTGCCTGCTTTTCTCTTTCCTTGCAAGAACTTCAGCCCCACGTCGTATTCTCAGATCCCGACCTCTGCAGTGTGTTTTCCTATGGAATACAAGACAAGAAGGAATTTAAGCTGTTTATTACTGCCAGGAGGGTCGCGAAGAGAACCCCAGATCCTGGGTGCCATCTTGAAAGGGGCTGCTCCATTCCCTAAAAATACTCTGAACAATTTCTGTTGCACTGCTGCAGAGAATTACATGCCAAGCCCTCAAGCATTTGCTCAAGATGCAGTGATAGGAATACATTGCAGGAAACAGCAGAACAGGGCACCGAATCCTTAAATATATACAGACTTATCAAGTGGTACCTAAATCCCTTGGGTCTCGACCACAGCAGGACATGTGTGTCCCTACTGCCTCCCTCCTAAAATCTCCGTCTGGTTCCACTAGACACGTAGGGAGAAGGATGGAGTGGCTCCGAATAACTTTTGGGATTGTACTGGGCAGATGGAAGTCTAACAAAATTCATGACTTTAGAGAGAGAAGTGGAAAAGCCTTGTTTGAAGAAAATCTTAACCTGGGCAAATCTCAGCTGTCTGAGATCCTTCACCATTTCCTCTTTTCTTCCTGCTGTGTTTTGTCTCCAGGTTTTTTCTCCTACTCTCTTAACTGCCTTTCCTCATTTCATTCCATGCTGTTATTCCCAGGTTTGTTTTCTGGTTCAAATTCCTGCTCCCTTTTGGAGAGCATTGGGGATAGCCGGGAAGATGTCTGCGACCCACAGATAGCCAATCTCCACTGCGAGTAACTATTCCAGCTCTTGCTACGCAGTGACACAGCGTGCTGTTGCTGCCTGTTCAACAGAAACCCTCCTTTGGGAGCCTGTCCTTGCTCTCTAGGAAGCTTTTATCTTCCAAAAACCTCCAAACCCACACTTGGGTCTGAGTTTGCTTGCCTCAAGACAAAACTCAGGGGCTGTTCTCAGGGGTGCCAAGGCGAGATGACAGGAGCCTGCAGGTACCGGTGCCCCGCTCTGGTTCTGCTCACTGTCTGCACTGCCAGAAGGCCAGCTGAAGGTGGTTAGACAGGGTTTGTTTGCACAAGGCTGGGTGCTGCAGGGAATCGCATGCACGTGATTTCAGGTCAGCTTAGAGCAGGGCAGAGCCTGGCAAAGGGACGCGTCCTGCCACTCCCTGTGCCAGTGGGAAATTCTGGCGGAAATGTCCTGTGTTCAGGGCAACCTCAACACAGCTGGTCGCCTGAAAAGTGCCTTTCTCCTTGTGTGATGCTGAGGTGGAACCAGGTCTAGGGAGCAGCAGGTTCTCAAACCCCGCACTTTGGATTTCCCGAGAAGCCCATCCTCTGGGACAACAGAAGAAGTGCAAGTTCGTGGCACGCTGACCGTGTTCCTGTGGCTGCGGTGTTTCACGATGGCGTAGCAGGATCTGCGTTGCAAGTCCTAGGTGTCCTTGGCAGGAGATTTGCCCCATTGCTGTCCCTGTGGTGGTGGCCCTCGGTGGGCACCGTGTGAGAGCAGAGCGGCTGTTTCCTCCTGGCGAAGAGCAACTGAGGCAGCTCCCATCTGTGCAGTGCCTTTGCTGATACGAACAGTTTTGCTTTTCCCCTGTGGCAGGACAGTCTTACCTTGGTTCGCTCGGCTGCGTTGAGAGAAGGAAGCTGAAGGGGTAGGAGTTATCTGAAACTCCCACTCAACCGCCTGGTACATTGCTTCTCTTGCAGAATATTTAGCTTTCAGGCCATGGAGACTGCATCAAGCTTCATCAGCTGATGTTGAACGTTTTTGAAGTTTCAATTGCTTCCTTGCCTGAGACGGAGCTATCATTTTTATTGCCTTGGTTGCTTAGGCAGGGGAAGGGAAAGATGAACAAATCAGTACAGCCCTCTTGAATTAGGATTGATTTTCATGAATTCTTCTTGTTGATTTTGAAACACAATTGTTTCTAAAACATTTAATTGATTGAGGTTTTTTCCCTTCTTCTTTCTTTTCGGCAGCATTTGTCCTCAGCCATTTGCCACTGCTGGGAGAGGAGGGGAAAAAAAAAAAAAAGAAAATAAGCTCTGTGTGAGATCAAGATTTCAACGCATTACACACCAAAACATTTGTTGCTATTTACTTTTAAAAGTGCCCTTCTGAGGCTGCACGGCTAGTGCTGCCATCTGTTCGGGATTACGCTTCGGAACTCCTGGTTTCTCTGCAAACCTCCCACCCGGCACTGCTCCGTCTGCCGAGGGAAGAGGTGGTGGGGAAGGGGCTGGCCGGGGGGGGAAGGCAGCTCTACAGCTGGATCTGCAGTCCTGGCTAGGCTGTCAGGGGATCGCTGAGATGGAAAAAGAGATTCCTGGTGGCGATGGTGACTCCAGAGCATGTATTCTAAGGTTCACTGAGATGTGATGAGTTGTTAAAACAGGAGAGGACCAGAACAGGCGTGTTGCTGTTTCTCTCCACTCTTAGGCAGAACGTCAGGGTGATTTGGCAGGTATCTGTTGGGGCCCTGATGAAAGCTTCTGCCCAGCTCAGCTCCTGAGCTGCAAGGAGTGATGGCAAGGCAGGGCTTTTCAAGGCACAGGTGGAAGACACCAGCCCCCAAAGCAGCAGGAGTGTAACCGCCTTCCCGAGTTCGCTGCTCAGGCCGGTGAGAGCATCTTCCAGGGCTGGAAATCCCTCAGGCAGCACATGTGTCCATCGCTCAGTGAATTGACAGAGTTAGGGCTCCTTCAGGACCCGGTGCGAGCTGTGTTTGGCTTTGTGCTTTGGGAACAAAGTGCTTTTCCGTGCCAGAAGCGTGAGGTTTTGTTGCGGGGTGGTTGTCTTCTTTTTTTTCCAAAATGGGCTAAACTAAGTCTCTGGGCTTCATTTGATGAGAAGGAGGATTAGCTCCTATTGCCAGCCGCACAGACGCTGCTCTAAACGCATAATTCTCACTGTCTCCAAGAGGCTGCACCAGTCCCTGCGGGTGCTGGGAAGCTGGAGAGTCTTGGTGACCGGCCACAAACCCCGTGGAGGTGCTGGCTCAGCGCACAGCATTTCCATCCCTGCTTGGATCTGCCTTACAGGCTCTGGTGGCCACAGATGCTAATTATTAACACGGCAATCATCGCCTTTGCGGCTGTAACTCTCCTCTACCGCTCTCTCTTGTACCCTTAGCCCATCCCAGCTCCGACTTCGCTGATGTGACACATGGTGAAGCCACGCAGGAGCCTGGAGGTGGGTCTGTATTTACCAGCTTCACAAATCAACAAACGAAGGTGCTGAGGAGATAGAGGCTGGAGCCAGGGTATCGCCTGAGCGTGTGTCGGGGAGCCTGAGCCCAGGTTTCTGCTTGGTTCAAAGGGTCCTGTTTCCAACACCATCTCCTGGGGCCAGATGTATGAAATTGCTCAGAGACGTGAAAAATGAGCAGTGTTTTGTACAGGTATTCAGCAAACAAGAGCTCTTGTTGTGCTGGTGCAGTGCAGATGAAGGAAACTTGTTTCTCTGGGCCTGATTTTGGATGCTTTATTACATTTTTGGGTATCTGGTCTTGGACACCTGGGGGAGCTCTGAATTATGGCAAATGCCACAGGTAGAGTGGTTCCTCCAGGTCCCCACTACATGCTCTGAGTCCCCAATACTCTTCTGCTACAGAGGCTAAATGGATCTGCTTTTCTAGGTAGTCTCTTACCCGGATTTGTAAATACAGCCAGAAACAATAAATGTTTTAGAGACTGACAGGGTTTAAACTCCCGAGTGCTTGAGCAGCTTTTAAAAATTGCCCTGATGCTTCTCAGTGACTTCAGTAAATTAGAGAAATACATTTTCCTTTACGCTTCTCATCTCTTTACTTACGCTTCCGCTGCACGGAAATGATTTGCACAGTTAGCAAAGAGGCAAGCCAAGGTCCACGAGTGGCACCATCACCGTTTATAGCAGTGCTGCCATTTGGAGGACGCGTTCTTGCTTTGGATAACTCAGGCTGTGCTCCCTCCCCAGGGCAGCCCAGCGGGCTCAGGCGTGCTCAGCACTAGCACCCGGCATTCAGCAGCGAGCCCATGTGTCAAACACTGGGGCAGGCAGAAATCAGTGGGATTCTCTGGTGCGGTTCTCAGCTTTCAGTGGTAAGGAGCTGCTCTCCGAGCGGCGTGCACAGTACTGCTGCTCCAGTGGAGCCCTGTTGATGGGCTCATCCAGCTATTTCGCTTCATCCACACACTGGATTTTTATCGGTTTATCACTAATCACTTTATATAAGCATGGTGGAAACATATGCAACGTTGGGCATGTAGGGGTTTTGCACCAGTTTAACCATGTTGACTCACAAAAGAGTTTCTGTTAACCCGGTGCAGGGTTTATGAGAAGCTGGGGATGGGGAGGAAGAACTTTGCTCTTCTAGTGGCCAGTGCTGCGAGGTGCAATCATTTAGCAGAGCTATTCTGGAGCTAAAATGCACGTTAGACTTCCTCTGCTCCTCTAGGAAGATATTTTTCCCCTCTGTGTCTGTGCGGTGGTAAGATCTGGACTGAAAGAGATGACAGTGCTCTTCCAGATAATATCACCAAACGCAGAGGAAGGAAATAATGAACTTCCCGCATGGGTACGCGGGGGCTTGCAGGGCCCATGTTGCCTGCAAGGATTCTGGCTGTGCGCAGAGCGGGATCAGGAGCCGCCTTGACAGCAGTGGTCTGGGAAGGCACAAGCCCATTTTTTGTCTCAGATTAATCACATCAGGCAATGGAGCCAGCAACAAACTGTGTCATGAAGAATGTAAAATACTGGCAGCATCCCAGGCCTTTCCTTTAGGACTGGATTTCCCGTCTCCTCTCCCTCCTTCCTCAAGCCCGTGTTGCTGCTGCTCTTTTTTTAAGAATTAAAAGTATGTCAGATTCTGGCTTCTGTCAGGTCTCAGTGTTGTCAAACCTGGCGAGATGCTGTTCCACATCCCAGGAGAGTCTCAGGGAATTTGCTTTCTAAAGTTATGAAATCAAGGCTCAGATTGTAATAGAGAATTAATCTTTTTAAATTCCCCTTTAGCCCATGCAGTTCTGACCATCTCCGTATTAATATTTTAAGTGGGTTTTATAAGCTTGTTTGAAAAAGCAAGGCTGAAGGAGGTGGGGTAGATCACCTTCTCCGTGCTGGAAAATGGCACTGTTTAACTCTTTGGATCCAGTACATGTGGCTGGAGGGAGTGGGATTTGCTTTTTGCTGAAGACTAAGGTTAAATTTGAGAGGTGCGTGGGACATCATAGAATCATAGAACCATAGAATGGTTTGGGTTGGAAGGCACCTTAAAGATCATCTCATTCCAACCCCCTTGCCATGGGCAGGGACACCTCCCACTAGACCTGGTTGCTCAAAGCCCCATCCAGCCTGGCCTTGAACGCCTCCAGGGATGGGGCAGCCAGCCACAGCTTCTCTGGGCAACCTGGACCAGTGTCTCACCACCCTCACAGTCAAGAATTTCTTCCTAATATCTCATCTAAATCTCCCCTCTTTCAGGTTAAAACCATTCCCCCTCGTCCTATGGCTCCAGTCCCTGATCCAGAGTCCCTCCCCAGCTTTCCTGGAGCCCCTTTCAGATACTGGAAGGGGCTCTAAGGTCTCCCCGGAGCCTTTTCTTCTCCAGGCTGAACAACCCCAACTCTCTCAGCCTGTCCTCACAGCAGAGGTACTCCAGCCCTCACATCATCTTGGTGGCCTCCTTTGGACCTGCTTTAACAGGTCCATGTCCTTCTGATGTTGGTGTCCCCAGAGCTGGAGGCAGCACTGCAGGGGGGTCTCACCAGACCGGAGCAGGGGGGGCAGAAGATGAGGCACAAGTCTGACCTTTCCCATACCATGTTCACAGTGGGGTGGTGGGTCAGCACACTAAGGCTGACCGGCATGGTGGTTTGCAGCCTTGAACATTTTCCAGCAAAGGCTGGGCAAGCAGACCCCACTCAAAGGTCTTCATGGAGCTGCACACAGCACCCAGTCCTTCACTCCACCAGCATCAGCAGTGCGGCCAGATTTAGCCCTGCGTTTCTGATGCAGCTGCTAGCTTGAGCTGAGGATTCAGCAACTCTTTGGGCAGAGATCAAAGGCTTCATCAGAGACTGGTGGTGCCGTTACTTACACTTGGTCTCTAATCAAAACGGCACAACCCATCATCAAGTCTCGCTGGCAGGACGCGCGGGGTGGTGAATCCCTTCCTATTTCTTCCTGGAGATGCTTAGGAGGTGTTTTTGATTCTCAGATGCGTGATTGTGTTCCTCAGTTGTCAGGCGGTGTTTAATTATTTAATTAGTCATGCAAATTTTGCTGGAATTTTTATACATCTCAGTTGTTACTCTGGCAATTAAAAGGCTGCTTTGATGAGTTCCTCTTGCAGTGCATGGCACAGCGGAGCCTGCTCAGCAAGGTTTGGATGGGGTGGGTGGCGAATTGATGAAGGAGCTTTGCTTTCTGGCTCATTGAGGGACCATCAAGGGTAGGGAGAGGAGGGGCCTCATCCCAGCTGTGGAAGACCACACAAATTTGTACGCTGGTGATTTACCAGCATTGGGAAGCTGAAGATAACAAGCGACAGCTAGCTTCTGTTGGAGTAAAAAGATGGCCTGGGGCACTGCGTGAACTCATTACTTGCAATGTTACTGATGCCAGTGGGAGTCCCAGGGAGTCCCTCATGGGACGCATCATCAACCGTCCAACTAGGCAGAAACCTGCTGGTTTCCCCGCTCAGATAGGCTCGCTGGGAATCAACAGGAGGAGATTTTTCATGGGCACGTAAGAGAAAGATCCAGGGCCATTTTCAGTGGTGCTTTCAGACCAAATTGTGCGTATCTCCTGGTGTAAATTGGACAAAAACCAGCCAAGGTAACTGGAAGAGTTCTCAGGCTTATACAATGGGAGCAATTATTTTCTTGGGAATACACGTATGGATATATGTCCAGGCTAAGAAATAAGATTCATAGGTATCTATCCTGCTAGAGGAACCAGTGGGGAATGGGAATAATTTCCAGTGGCCCATGAGGGCAAAAAGAAGAGGGCAGTTGCATTTCCTCACTGCTTTTGGCTCTGGAGTTTGTGGCTGTGGGACAGGAGTTTGGTGGTGGTGCTCAACGTGTGGACGTGGCTCATTATATGGAGTGCAAGTCGCTTCTGTGGATGGGTCCGAGTTTTATGGGCCAAGAAAGCTTTGAGGTTAGAAACATGTTTCATTGGTTCTTGAAGGGCGGGAGGGACCCTCTGGACAGAGGGTGCTCAAAGGGCACAGCCCGGTGAAGTGCTGGGCAGTTTAATTCAAGGCAGCGTCAGTTGGCCTAAAGTGAACTCAAAAGCTTTGATTATTGGTTCTTTGGAAACCCATTTATCCTGCCTATCACCCCCCTAAGATTAGGTTTTGTTTCTCAGCCCTTAATTGCCTTACTTTGTCAAATATTGTTGGATGGGAAATCAATCTCAGTGTTTTTGCTATTGCTTTTCCAAGGAAGCCTCCCCTTTCTCCAACTTATTCCATTAATATTTATTGCACTGGCAGGTAGGATCCTCAATTAAAGTTTCTGTTATTTCCCCATTTCCCTGATGCTTTCTCTGTACTTTTGATCAATGTTCAAGTTGCTTTCACTCCATAAATTTATTGCCCTACATTTTCCATTGCAGCCTCTAAGCTGCAGCTGTATTTTGCTTGCAGATCTCCTGAATCCACATCTCCTTAGCGTTGTCTTCTTCCAGCCTCTTCTGCCTCTGCCTCTTTTAGATCCACTGTAAAGAAGCAGCTGCTTAGGACCTTGTCACCCACCGCTTTAACTGAGGCTGTATTCGAGCCCTGTATCTGTCCATATTGGGGGCTAGCTGGGGACAGATTTCGTGTTGGAAGGTGGTGAAGACGTTCTCCATGGGGAAGGCATCGGCTTGAGACACTGTCATCCCCCGAACAGAAACATGGCAGCAGGCACATGATGATTTTGGCTGAAGTGCAAATTCCCACCTTTCCTGGGCCACTGGCACTGGGTTTCAAGAGCTAAACCTGGCCCCGAGCTGGGCTCTGCTCTGTTTCGGGGAGTGATAGAATCTGTACGTGGACGTGGGCGAATCATGTCCCCGGCTGCTTCTCACACGCTGCTTTGCTCTCTGTGTTTCCCCATAACCTGGGGATGAGTACCAGAGATCCAGGCTCGTCTGCAGCTTCGCCTTTCGGCACGGGAACAGGCACGGTCATTGCTGGGTTTGCAGTAATTCCCTGCAAAATCATGGCCGTCGTGTCTGCGTGGGGACCTGACATGTTGTGCCGAAGCCCTTAAGACAGGCGGTGGGTGCGTGGCCGGGGGGAGCCAGGGGGGCACCTCTGCTCGCCTGGAGCCAGCGCGGTGCTCTGGGTGTGTGAACGGCTGCTTCGTGCCTTTGCCGGCGAGATGCTTGGTTACTCTCACTGGGAATGAGACTTCCTTCCTCCTGGAAATCCTGGTAGCGGGCTGGGAAAGCAGAGGAATCGGTTAGATGAATCCACTGGGAAAATTCACAGAATAGAAAAATGCTGTTTCTGCCTTTTGGAGCTGAACAATTCAAGGGGCCCAGCGGTGGGCATCTGAAGGGGCTTAGCAGGACGGGCTTTGCCCTGTAAACCGCAGCCCTGGACGAGGGGTGCTGAGCCACACAGGGTTTGGGTCCAGCCAGAGAGGTGAAGCTCCTCGAAGGAGCGCTAATCTGCTTTTGGGGCAGGGGAGTGAAAAAGGTGCACGGGGCAGGGGGACTGGGTTCGTACAATCACTGAATGGTTTGGGATGGAAGAGGCCTTTAAAGGTCATCTAGTCCAACCCCTCTGCCATGAGCAGGGACATCTCCAACTAGATCAGGTTGCTCAGAGGCACGTCCAACCTGACCTGGAATGTTTCCAGGGATGGGGCATCTACCACGTCTCTGGGCAACCAGGGCCAGTGTCTCACCACCCTCAGCATGAAAAACTTCTTCCTTATATCTAGTCTAAATCTTCCCTCTTTGAGTTTAAAGCCGTCACCCCTTGTCCTGTCACAACAGGCCCTGCTAAGAAGTCTGTCTCCATCTTTCCTATTATCAGCATTAATATAGCAAATGGCCTTTGTAAGCTGCCTTAGGGAGGAGAGGGGCTGCTGGCTGGCAGCACACGAGCTCGGCTTTTTTCCCCTCCCAGGCAAGCTGGCGGAGGGTGAGTGCTCGTGCACTGCAGCAGCCAGGCACCGTGCTGGCCGACGGCTCCGCGGCAGCAGCTGAGTGACCTGAGCTGGCTTTCCCTCCATCTCCTCTCCTTCTCCCACCCACCGAACCCCCCCGCCGTCCCCACCACTCCCACTCCAGCAGCACCCAAGGGTGCTCCAGCCACGCTGCAGCTCCCCAGGAAGGGATGCTGTAATCCAGCACCCCGGGGACGCCGCAGGGGCACCGGCACACCGGGCGATACGTTGCAATGGAATAACGTTTTAGATAGCCAATAAAAATCAGAGTGATCACTGGTTTGTTACACGAGGCCACCTATGATCCAAGGACCATCGGACTGCGTAGCAATTGAGCATGGATCAAGCACAAGAAGAGAGGAAAAAGGCAGTATTTAGTCATAATTTTGTGATATTTTATTATTTATGTATATTTCTGGTTGGTTCCCAGGTCAGCAGCATGGGGACTGCGTGCTGTGTTTGGCTGAGGGCCGGGTGCCAGCCACGGGCCCCAGCGCAAGGGCTCTCCTGCACGCTCTGGGAGCCGAAAGCCAAATTTTAATGGCAAGTGAAAAAAAGGGAACTTTCCAGAAGTTCCCATGAGGGGAGATGGTGTTTGTGCAGCCCAGTGAACCACTGAAAGCTGGAAAAAGCAGGATGGGAGGAAAACACCCCCGCAATGAGAGCTGAGAAGACACCCATGTCCGCACCACCTGCCTCAGCCCCAGGTGTTTTTAAAAGCATTCTCCCCATCTCTGAGCTAAAACCCCAGTGTCTAGGGCACGACATGCACTTGCTCCATGGCTGATGGTGGGACCTGCCCCCTCAGGGTGCTGTCGCGGGAGGTTTTTGCTCACGTGCTGGGTACATGGGCACGTCTCCCAGGAGGCAGATGGAGCGGGTGCATTGTGGCATTGTGGCCAAGCCTCATCCCCCAAATCAGCCCTGGGCATTCCCATAAGGGGAACCACGGGCTTCATCTCCAGTCGATGGTTGCTGAGTCAGGCCCTCGCTTTCAGTCAGGGCCGGCCACTGCCGCTTCCTGCAGCTCATTGTTCAGCCCCGCTTCCTTCCGCCCTGGTCCCACACCGGTGCAGGAGCGGTATCCAGCGGCTGTGGGATGAAGGGTTCAGCTCCCAGGTGCTGCTTTGCCCCATTTTCGGCACACCCTTCTCTCCATCGTGCCACGGCAGCCATCTCCATGGAAACGTAAGGCTGCAGAGAAGGGGAGGAGATGCTCCCACCCTGCTCGCTCCTCTACCTGTCCTTAGATCCATTGGGCACCCCAAAGCCACCGCTGCCTTCTGAAATGAATCCCCAGGTGACAAGCCAAGTTGTGGCAATGTCTGGGCAAAGCAGGCTTGGATGCCCTGACCAAAGCATCTCACTTTGATAACTCCCTTTTCTAGGCTCTGGTTATGTAGAAATGGGTGTTTTGGAGCAGATGTTCTTCAAAGGCTTTTGCATCTTATAGAAAAGGAGAGATAAACACAAATGACGTGAAAAGTGCGAATGAATGACGGGTGAAACCTGGCTGTGTCCGACTAGTAGAGGTTTTATGGAGAACTCAGCCTGGCTCATCATTTGGCACCTAAGCTTTACTTAACCTCAGGTTTGCAGCAAATAGTTTTAGTCCCTTTCAAATATGCCTGAACCATCAGTCAGTCCCATCTGTAACAGGGTTTGTACCTTCCTCAAGGCCAAACAGATCTCATTTGTGCTCTGTTCAGCCCATTTTATCTTTCTTCTTTGTGCCGCTTCCTTTCAGCCCTCTTTGAATAAACCAGAGCTAAATTACACCCTGAAAAGAGAATGCAATAGATCAATGGAAATTATGAACAGAAGTAGATTATTGGGGTAAGTATTCGTTTCTAGAGGCTTTTGGATGTAGCAGAGCTCCCCGGGGACACACACAGCCTTGTGGAGGACGGGGCGATGGCTGGAGCAGAGCAAGGCTTGGGATAAACCCTCCATCCTCTCCAGCGCTGCCTCCCTCCTGCTCTGGCTGTGCTTGGAGCCTGGTCTTCTCCCCAGAAGGTGCCTGGTCTGACCGGATTACCTGGCTCATTTCAAGACCCATCTTCAGCAAAGCCCTCCCAATTTGGCTGTTCCCAGCAAGCGCCCGGGCTCCCCACAGGGCTGGTAGATTGCTTGCCAGTCACTCGCCGTTGCTGTACCTGCCGCAGCGATGCCGGTGCACGTGGTGCGTGGCACAGGGATGCGCGGGGAGGTTCTGCTGTTGCTCATCTGGCAGAAAATGCTCCAGTAATCCAGGTTTTCTCATGGCCTTCTGGTTTATGCTACCCTGACAGTATTTTTCAGCATTTTAATATCATCCTTCTTTATAAAAAGAAAAAAAACCCCACCTTTGTCCATCTCCCCTTGGGTTTATTTTTCTATGTTTTCTCTTTTTCTCTTCCCTCTCCTCGCCCTGCACTGCAGTTTTGCTCAGATAGCCCAGCTGGACTTCACAGACTGGGAGAAAGCCCTTTTCAGAAATTAAGGGGAGGGATTTTACTGTACATCCATTCTAAAAATAAAACTGCTCTGTATTTCTGGAGCATCTTTCAGCTGCTGATTTCAAAGATCCTTGAAATTCTCAATTAATGAAGCTTCCCAGCTCCCTGGGGAAGGAAGCGCTGAGTATCAGCGTTGGTATGCCCTGCGGAGGAAGCACTGTTGCTTGTTCTGTGTTTCGTACAGCCCCTGACACCGCGAGGTCCTGCATGACAAGAGGGAATATGAGGGGATTTGAGCCCTGGCTTGCTGTTTCCTTGATCCTAGCTGGAGCAAAAACTCCATTTCTCATCCTAAATTAGGAGGTTTGGTCCCATACCGCCCCTGTCTGTATCCGAGCCCTGGCTCCCATCTCGTATGTCAATGGCAAGAGGCAAGCTCACCTTCTTACTTTAATTTTTGTACAGCACTGGGCACAGTCAGGGCTTAATCCAGAATCCCCCCCAAATTAGAACATGTTAGAATTAGTTTTTTTCCCCAGAACAGGTTGCATTTCAGTGGAAGAGGGGATGATTCCCAAGTCTGACTTGGCAGAACAGTGATACAACAACCCTGTGTGCCGGCTGGCTGCAGACATACAGACCCATCTCAGGCTCCCCAACCATCCTGGCAGCGTTTCATCCCCGCAAAAACAGGAGCAGGCTTTCAAGAGCTT